>JBBPLT010000203.1:0-44526 GCA_038089955.1 Strobilomyces dryophilus
TTCGTCCCATCGCGTAGTATTCATTTATTCGACTACCTGTTACCACGTGGTTCGCCGCTGTCGTTCCCGAATATTCTTCCAGCCAGGATCTCTCTTCTTTATTGACAAGCTTTCTGATTTCCACTCGCGCTCGCAATATCGAGAAGATCTCGTTGGGTCAATATTTCACTTCGATGACGTCCGTGACATCCGTCCAGTCTCTGACTCCCTGCTGCCATTAACTCTACTTCGGGTTGGCACGCGTCAGGCAGAATCACCCCAAACACACTGCTCCAGCTTCTGTAAATATACAAGTCGCTCGGTAACCGCAGTCACACCCAGTTTCATCGATCGCCTGTGACGTTACCCGCACGCGTTATGTATCGACGTCCTCGATTCGGAGATCGAGATGGAGTCCGTACCTGCCATGACTGCCTACTTTCCCCCCATAGCACCTTGCCCCGAGTTCTCCCTCCATTCTTGAAAAGATCAGCGACAGTCGGCAAAAGGGGCATATGACAAAAGTATCATACCGTTACTAACGTTCTCACACGCTTCCCCATCACACACTACTTGCACGACAGTCCAGCGATGTTCCTGGCACCCGGGAAATACATTTCATACCATGAAGGTACGGGAAAGAAGATGTCGTGATCGGAAAGCGAGGCACTTGACAAGCACCGCCTGGGCCAATATCTTGAATCGCGAGTATGTACTATGGTGTCCCACGTATTGAAGAGGTCAAACTCAAAGCAGCACAGATGGAACTGCGCACCGCTGGGCACTTGGAACATGCTTCGAACGAAATGCCACTAGTGTTGGAACTTTTCGGTTCATTGCAAATTTTTCCGAACGCTGGACTGAACTTCAGTTCAGGTTTAAGCTCAGTGTTGAACACAGAACCGAACGTACGATGAACCGAACTTCGCGTTCAGAAAAGGTTCGAACGCGTTCGAACACGTTTGAACACTAAATGTAGGAGACCACTGCGTAGCAATTACAATAAGTGCTACTCTACCACCGGTAACCACCCTTTAGCAGCTGCAGGGCTTCTGGAATCCACCAGTTATTAGATGGACCAATGATGAATGACATTCGAGACTCACCCAGCACTGTGGCTGACAACCGATTACCATTAGGGAATCCCATGGGCACGGGTAGGGTTGAGATTTTCTTACCCTCACGAAATCTGGTACTGCCCAAGGAAGGACGAGGCGAGGGCAAGCAAGCGTTAGCGTGCATGTGTGCACGCGCATACGCGTCGCAAGTGAGCGACGTGCGCGCACTTGCACGTTATGACCGAGGGCAGGCGAGGAAGGACGAGGAGTGATCGTCATCGTGGCGTTGCAGCTGTCATCGCGAGACGGAGGTGGAGGTGGAGGGCATGTGTTCTCAGATATCTCGGTGGCCTTTCTGAATGTGGACAAACATGCACGAGAGCAGGAATCCGATGGACATATGAGACAGACGCGGGCTAGGTTCTGAGAGGGATAGACGGTCCGCACTGATGCGGCCTTCCAAACTGTGGCTATGCAGCTCTGCTGGCACTCCGCGGATCCCAACCTTTGGCGCTGGTGACCATTGGGGAACAGCAGGTTCGAACGCGTTCGAATGCGTTCTGAACCGACCAGATAAGTTGAAGGGGGAGGTGAACGCGAACCGGACAAAGGGTTCGGTTCAACTCTGCCGCCGAACCTTGAACGAACTTAGCGTTCGGTTCACAAAAAGTTCGGTTCGAACCGAGGTCCAGAACCGAACGCGTCTACCACTAAATGCCACAGTCTGGTGTTGATTCCGAACCTGGCCCGAACGACGTTGGTCCACTCCAAGCTACTTGATGGTAGTCAAGGGGATCACCAAAGGCAGACCTGAGACATGATGTCGACATTCTGGGGCACGGTATCTCCGACTCTGAGCCGGACGGCTCGCGGGAGAAGATTTGCCTCAGTTCGCCGAGAAAACAACCAACATTCTCGATGAACACAGGTTCGACGAACATTCCCCTTTCTCGACACCCTGCCGTTTTTCCGCACAATGTCCTCGGACCTGAAGCCCCCTCCCCTGTCAGTTCAGTTCGCAACACCCGGAATGCCGCGAGATGTGTTGCGACCACAGCTTTTGGTTCCATCCGATGCGGATCCTCGTTATCCAGGTCCAGGTCGCAAAGTATGGTTCCTGAGAGTGTCCAAGCTCTCATCTCGTGCGTAGGGCGCATCAAGAGCAATGTAATCGGTCATGTTTATGTGACAAGTAAAATATTGTTCACGTATGTTGCACTCTTGTTGTCTTCTCACCAAGGCACTGATATGTCGCTAGAGCTATACGACGGACCATTCATTTTTGGAAATTGTAATAAGGCGAAGCCCCACTGGCGGCACTCGAGCGTTGCCATTGGTGCTAGCATTGGTGGCGATGGGATGCCACTACCTTCTCAGTAACCGCACTCGTGAGTGACCACATTGCAATATTTGTTTCCTTTATTTTACTTCTCAGTTGTGACCAAGCGACATAGACGGGGATGTATCGATGTATCCTGAGCTCGAGATTTGAATCACGTCCAATGGACCCGTAGGAGTTAAGACGTACTACACGTCATATAAAGAGGTATGTCGCAAAACTCCCCAGCAGCATCCAGTCGCCTCTCGAACAATTGAACTCATCCACTTTCCACTGAAAGATGTTCATCCACTTCTCCACCGTTCTCCCCGTTGCTGCACTCGCTGCACTCGTCGCCGCGGCGCCCAGCGAGCTCGCAGCCCGTGATGACTCCTCTTCGTGCAACACTGGTCCCATCCAGTGCTGCCAGCAAACTCAGCAGGTCAGATTCTCTCCCCATCGCGCTTGCCCTATGTAGTGCTAATCATGGTGTGCACAACAGGTGAACAGCACCACACTCAACCAATTCAGCAGTCTGCTCGGGATCGCCCTTCCAAACATCGAAGGTCTCCTCGGACTCGGCTGCTCCCCGCTTACGGTCCTCGGTGTGGGAACTGGCTCCACTTGCACTGCCCAGACTGTGTGCTGCACCAATAATGAATTCGTGAGTAAATTGTCTTCTGACGCAAAGTGGACGTCGTTGATATTCTCCCGCATGACATAGTTCGGGTTGATCAATCTCGGATGCTCTCCCATCAACCTTAGCTTGTAAACTGCTGGGAGATGTAATAGGTTATTCGAGCCAGTAAATTGGTTCAAGTGTTCTTCCAGTTTGGTTAATAATATTTCGCATGTAAAGGAAATGCGAGCAGATCAGACCATCAGCCACCGTGCGGCGTTTCAGTTGTGCCTGCTAGGAAGGGCCATGTGGATGCTCTGTGGTTTGCATACACCTTGCATCTGACGGATCATCGACTTGGATACCACCCATCTCAGTCGACGTCGTTCTTTCTACGTAGTGTGTTCGCCAAATCGACTCGGAGGGGAAACACTATTACGTTGTCTTCTACAGTCACATTTTACGACGACCGCTAGCGACAGGTGTCACCTTGATGACTTTCCCTGTCGAGTACGCTTCTCCATCGAATACCCGCATTACAAAAGGCTTCGGGTTTGGAAGAGATTGCCACAAGGTATTGTGCCATGTAGTCAACGAAACAGCCTTCTTCTCTTTCGATTTGTTCCCCTTCAAGATTCCGAGCGCCCACTTGACAAGCTCATTGGCGTGTGTCCTCGGAATTGGAAACCACTTGTCGTAAATCTCGAGCTGGATGGTGTCAAGATCTGGAAAGACAGACAGCGGTGTCAGGTCCTCCTACAAAGCTCGTTAGAACACTGTATACATCACTAAGTAGCGCACAGGCTCACTCCAAATGTCACGCCAATGTGCTTCAACTTGGGAAGCAACTCGGCAAGGCTGTTAACGAACTGGATCCGTCAATGACATAGTCAATTGCACAGAGTTCAAGGCTCTGCCATGCCATGGCAAGGCAGCGTGACCGCAAGAGTCGTGATGTTTTCGACAACGCGCGCAGAGGCAGCAAACGGACGAGGGCGACGGAGGAAATCCCCGCTGGGTATCGGTGTAGCCTGACGGTGTGCGAGCAAGGCTTGAGCCTCGGTGAGAGTGGGCAGATGTGAGCAGATGTGACAAATTTTCGCGCAGGACATCATCTGGGATGCGCTCCAAGCTGGATCCGGTGGGGAATGGGATGAAGAGTAGTAGAGTATATCCGGCGCTCGTCTTCGCGCGCTTTGGTATGCGGGTTGTTCTTGTGTTTGTTGCCGCGGTGTCATGGGGCACTGTCGATGTGGCCGTCATTTTGACACGTTTTGACGCGCGGGTCACTATCTTGTTCGTGGTAGCGCCGTCGTGGGCACCACGGTGGATGTCGACGTCAACGTCGCTTTTACGTGTGTTGACGGCTCGTGTTCATGTGGCTTTGGTGGATATCCACGGGCCGCACGGCCCGAGAGTCTTACTCCTCACCGTGCGTCCTCGTCCCGGGTATTCAGCATAATGACTGGCTAGACGATGGTCAGGATGCTCTGTTCAAACCAGATAACGGGGTTTCCCTCTCGCAAACTTCTACCAATCCTCTGACCTGCTCTCACTGTGCTCCGCGACGAGCCCATCGTTGTCGGCCTCAAGTTGTGTCACGCCGATTCCAAGCCCGAGCTTGCCTCAGTTCGACCGCAGCCTGAATCGTATCTCATCTTGCCGCAGTGTTTCTGACCGATTATTTCACGTCCACGCCAGGAAAACCAAGGCGTTTGGTGGGTCCATTCAATGCTGCCATATTCTCGTTGCCCAGACCGCGAAGTAAGGTCCCCGAAGGGGTCATTCACATCTTGGTATGTTCATGTCCGCGTTGATGTTATGTTGTACTCTGGTTGTCGTCCCATCAAGGTACTGATATGACAGTAGGGAAAAATGCGGCCAGGTCACACGTCATCGTCGGTTCGAACATCAATGGTGCACGAGTGCCTTGTTCGTGACACAACGCATAAGCACAAGATTTATTTATTTTCTTCTCTCTGCCCAAGTGCGACGCAGTGACGTATCTCCCCTGAACCTAGATCCCGAACTGCAAGCTGTGCGGGATGGACGAAACCGCAGGAACATGGAGGTTCTCTGCCGTATAAAAAGGTATGTCGCAACACCCCTCCAAATCAGCAACACTCCAGCCCATCGCCATTCGCATCGAACTCGCCTGCCCTTGTCGAAAAGATGTTCATCCGTTTCTCCGCTGTTCTCCCAGTCGCTGCCCTCGCTGCAGTCGTCGCCGCAGCCCCCAGCGAGCTCGACGCTCGTGGTGGCTCCTCCTCGTGCAACACCGGTCCGATCCAGTGCTGCCAGCAAACTCAACAGGTCAGGATTGCCCGCTCATCCTGTTCGTGCTCGCGGTGCTGATCAGGGCCTCTCCAGTCAAACCCTACTACGCTCAACTACTTTAGCAGCCTGCTCGGGATCGCCCTTCCCAACGTCGAGGGTCTGCTCGGACTCGGCTGCTCCCCCCTCACGGTCGTCGGTGCGGGCACCGGCTCTACTTGCACCGCCCAGACTGTGTGCTGCACCAACAATGAATTCGTGAGTAAAATTGTTGTCTCCTGACGAAAAGTGGAGGTCGTTGATATTCTCCTGCGTGACATAGTCGGGGTTGATCAATCTCGGCTGCTCTCCTATCAATCTCAGCTTGTAAAGCGCTCGGGAGTGATAGATTACACAAATCGTTAGAATGGTATCGAGTGATTTCTGATTGAAAAGGCCAATGGTATTTTGTATGTAACTGGAATGTGATTGAATCAATCAGTCGCCACTCTGAGAAGTCTGTTCAATCTTTGACGGATGGGTTGAATACCGCGATGCCCCTTCCTTATGTTCACCCAATCGTTGGCGACTCCAACATCAACAATCAATCAATCGATACGAATGACGTCGTCTTGTCAATTCTGTACCGTACAACCACAATTTGTGGCGGCGGCCACTAGAGAAGGGTGCTACCAACGACTACACCTTGATGACTTCCCTCGTCCAGTATGCTTGTTCACAGACATTGCGCCAATATTTGCCAATATTGTGCCATCTGATCAATAGCACAGTCTTATCGGCTTTCGACTCGTTCTCCTTCAAGATTTCGATCGCCCGCTTGACGTGCTCCGTTTCCCGCGACCGACCATCACGAACCTCGAGCTCGATGGTGTCGAGGAGGGGAAAGCTAGTCAACGGTGCTAGGTCCTCCTACACAAGATCGTTACAACATTGCATACACCACATAGTAAACAGGCTCACCCCTAATTTCACGCCAATGTGCTTCAAGTTGGGTAGTAGCTCGACCAGTCCTGTCAACGAACCGATCATGAATCACAACAAGCCACCTTCGCTGATAATGGCGCAACGTACGTGCAAGGTCACCAGTCTGGTAAATAATGCCTCTCAGCACGCGCACGTGGCGAATGTTACCTTCGATGAGAGCATCGACGACCATTTTCCCGCGGCCAAAAATACACACAACTTCCTCGACATTCGGGCAAGATTTGATGATATCGTGTGTTGAATTGTACGGGAAATGTAGAGTGAGCCTCGATACAGAGGAGAGTGTCTTGTTTTCAAACGCGCACTTGATAGTTGTCTTAATCTGCGGGCTGCAGTCCAAGACTGCCGAATTTGAATCATGAGCTGAGGGCGTCATGGAAGGGAACAGCCATACCCTGAAGCGTGGTAAGGTTAGGCATCATGGCGAGACAGGTTGCGAGTGCTGGGACGATCGTGGCGGAATGGAACTGCGTCAAAACGATGGACACCGTGCTAAACAACGATCAGTTGTTAATCTTACGGGACGCCTGCCCCTCACTGACCGAATCAAAGAATGCAGATGTGGAGACGCTTCCAACACACGAACGGCGGTCTCGTTCTGTCGCCGAACGCCTTGTCCCACGAATAACCGTACTTGGCAAGGTTAGCTGCGCAGAGCTCCAGGCCCTCCCACGCCATGGGCAGGCAACGCGACCGCAAGAGTCGAGATGCTTTCGACAACGCGCGGAGGGTTGGCGTACGGACGAGGGCGGTGGAGTGATAGTTCTCTCCGGACAAGGTTTGAGCTTCAGTGAGAGTGGGTAAATAGGACAGAATTTCGTGCAGGATATCATCTGGGACGCGCTCCAAGCTGGGTCCTGTTATGAATGGGATGAAGAGTTGTGGAGCGCTCGCTGCTGCCTGGTTCGGAGGCGTCATCATCGTCGGCGGTGTGTGGCGGCGTGGAAGAAGTTGGAGTCATTTTCACACGACTCTCTCCTTTGTCGCGACGCCGTCGTGGGGCGCTGTCGAAGTCAATGCCTCTTTGACGCGTTTTGACGCGCGGGTCGATTCCGATTTTATGTTTGGTATGTATGTTGACCTGAGCCGGAATATGAAAGCGTGGGAATTGCGGCTCCATGAACGAAGAGCGGAGGAGACTAAGTACTCTCCTTTAACTTTGTTGCTTTGCGCCGCATGCGATTGTCTAACTTCATGTGAAGGAATGAGACGATCGTCGGGTACTCTCGACAACCTTGAAGAACATAAATTCAATCCTCAATGTGCACTCTACGGGATTCTGGATAACAAGGCGACTCGATATACAGAATAGCTTGGCTCATCAGCAAAACAGTGCTACGAAGCAAGGTCCCCACAGTTGTCTGCTTCGTCTCAGTTGATAGACTTGCAGGTGTCACAACAGGTTCAATCGGACCGACACGCTCAGACAGTCCTATCATCGAACTCACTCCGGCGCGCCATGTTCATAAACCATCGTGTCGCCGCAAGTTGTGTTGTTTGGTCCATCGTCTCATCCAGGCACTGATACGTTGCCGGCCCCGTATGGAGGAGGGTTCCATAGGATGTCCCTCGAACCCTGTGGAAAAAATGGTGGACAGTTCCTCTCGCTGTGCCGAGGAGTCTGCCTTGATTCGAGCTTCCGGTCCGAAGGTCAGTGGCGCTGGTCATGCAGATTTCCTTGCGAACAGCAGCCCTCGAGAGTACTTCACCCTTGCGCAAAAACGCTCGCGCTGTTCGCCGGTGCGGCATGCGGGTTGAGAGTGGACTGCTTGCGAATGACATGGATAGTGGATACTCCTCGCTGCATAAAATGCGGGCCGCAGAATAGCCCACACGTCAGCAAAACAGAATCTCATCGTCACTCGTCTACACATAACTCGAAAGATGACCATCCGCGCTGCAGTCGCTTCCGCGATGCTCGAGGCCCGCAGCGGGTCCTCTTCTTGCAACACAGGTCCGATCCAGTGTTGCAACCAGACTTTTAACGGACCTCTTTCAACACAATCTATCTGTCCAATCAAGGCTTATATACTCGAGGATGATTGAAAAAAAAGGGTATAAACTATGTCATCAACGATCCCGTACCACATGTGCATTTCACGATTGACGGCTACTGCTGGCAACAGGAGTTAAAAGGGTCAGACGTTGATGAATTCCCTTGTCAGATATTTTGGTTCAAGGACATCGCGCCAACCCCCTTCAGTAACATTATTGTGCCATCGAGTCAATAGTACCACCTTCCTGCCTTTCGACTCGTTCGCCTTCAAGATTTCGACCGCCCGCTCAACGTGCTCACTCTCCTGCATCCCACTGTCCCGAACCTCGAGCTCGATGGTGTCGAGTCGAGGAAAGTTGGTCAGCGGTGCTAGGTCCTCCTGCGCGAGGTGATCAGAATGCTGTATACGCCACATACTGAACATGCTAACTCCTAATCTCACGCTAACGTGCTTCAAGTTGGGAAGCAGCTCGGCCAATCCTGTCAACGAACCAATCATGAATCCCCCTCCGTGGATAACAGCACAACGTACGCGTGAGGTAGCTGGTTTGATGAAAAATGCCTCTTAGTACGCGTACATGGCGAGTGTTTCCCTCGATGAGACCTCCGACGATCGTTTTTCCACATCCATCGATATACGTAATTTCCTCGACGTTCGGACAAGCTTTGGTGATTTCGTGTGTTGGATCGTGTGGATAATATAGAGCAATCCTTGACACAGTAGGCAACTTTTTGCTTCTAAACGCGCGCTTGATGGCTGTCTTCATTCGTAAGTCACAGTCCAACACTGCCGAATGTAAATCTTGAGCTGGCGCATCATGGAGGAAAACCGCCGTACCTCGAAGGGTGGTAAGGTTAGGCATTTTAGTGAGGCAGGTTGCGAGTTCCGGGACGATCTTGGCGGAATGGAACCGTGTCAGAACGACGGAGACCATCCTAAAGCACGATTAGTTGTCAATCATCAGCATGTTTTCAACCCGCTACTGACCGGATCAAAGGAAACAGGTATGGAGACGCTTCCAACACATGAATGGCGGACCTGGTTATTTTCCCGAACGGCCACGAGTCGCTATAATTAACACCATAGAGCTCAAGGTTCTGCCATGCCATGGCAAGACAACGCGACCGCAAGAGTCGAGATGTTTTCGACAACGCGCGGAGTGTTCGCGCACGGACCGTGGCGCAGGAGGCGAAGCAAAGGCGCCTCCCGGACAAGGATGGAGCCTCCGTGAGGATGCATAGATGGGACACAATTTCGCGCAGGACGTCATCTGGGATGCGCTCCAAGCTGGGTCCTGTTAGAAATGGGATGAATGATTGCGAAGAGGCCAACCCGACGCTGCTGGCTGGTCCAGAGCCTGAGGCGGCGCAGTCGCCGGTGGTTAGAGTCATTTTCACGCAGTTTGACACACGGTCGATCTTATTTTCTTGGTACGTTGAGTTGGAGAACGAAGGTAAGTTACTTCGGTTCAAACGTGGGAACACCACTACTCCATGAGCTCTCTTGCACTCGCAAGAACGTAACCAGTGCTAGATATCACTCACTGCATATTTAACCGTATCACCCTTACTAGTACGATGTTTTCCGCAGGCATGTCCGAAACGATTGCCCACGAGAGACCTGGTGAGAAGTTTCCATCATGGCGAACAACATTCATGTTCTTCGCATTCGTTCCATTGAGTATTCCAGAGAAGGATCGGGATATTTTTCGAAGTTGTACCCGTCACCTTCAACTTCATGTCGAAGCTAAACTCAACGCAAGATCCAAGTTGGAAATCTGGCGAATGCTACAATGGAGCCACTCTTCTCGAACCTCCGCCGTCTGCATTGCGCATATACATACCACTAAGGCCACGTCTGCCTCTCTCTAATCCCTAATTCGCTTGAGCTCAAGTTCGATAGTCCACTCGTGTTTCACGACTACATCACATTATTCCGAGATTTTTTCCGAACCTTGAGCATTTCTACCTCGATTTGTGCGAAGCTGAAAATACTTTTATCAAAGTCGATCCAAAAAATTCTACCAGTGGCAGAACCTCGAGACTCTAGGTTACACTCAAGTTGCATCGGACACGGGCCCCATTGTTCGTCTATCTCGCATGTCAGCGTTAGCTCGGCTGTCCTACTCGCAGCCTGACCCACCCACCCCTCTTCTTCGACACCCTATTCCACTTGGTGTTACTTCCTGAATCCTTGGTTCATATTTCGAGGTTCCTCTCTCAGAGTCGACTGTCTGTTGTCATGGGCTTCAGTGCCGTCGTCCCTGAATATCCTTCCAGGCAGGTTTTTTTTTTTTTTTTTTGCTGCTGCAGCATCAGGAGTTCTCGTTAGATTGGCTTTCACCGTCGACCATGATAGTGGTCCGGTTTCGGATGCTCTGCTTGGCTTGGATGACCTGCGGTCGTGAATGGCATTCTGCAACCTCCGTTGCCTGTACATCAATATCAAGCGGGACGCAGCCCTCACCAATAGCGGCCTGATCACGCTGGCATCGGCATGGCCCCACTTTGGAACGCTCACAATACGTTCGATTTGGAGTTGGTGCACCTCGGTCGGAATTGCAAGGATCCGAGCACGTAAGGTATCCCAGGGCTCGTCGACACTGAAAGTAAACTCTACACCAGGTTTTGGGGCACGTTTTGCTTGCAGCTTCTTCATCTTGGCAGCAGAAATGATGGCGGCGATAAAGGTGATCATTTTCGTGATGGCGGATGGCTCGGGGTCGTTCGGAGCGCCTAAAAATCAATAGTGAGAGACTGTAAGCAATCGTACAGTGCTAGATATATGCGCCTTTGGCCGCTTCTTCAGTGACCCGGGGCTTGTTGCCAACAAGCCCCAGGTCGCTGAAGATCAGCATTGTCTGCATACAGATCTCTGTAGTCGGTTCCGCGTTCATGCTGCTCGCTATTTGCATCGGAAGTGTTGCCAGGAGAGTCCGAATCACTGCTGATGGAATCGGCTTCCCCGAGGAGCCGAGGCTTTTTCTAGAGCAGGTGCATAACAAGACGGAGGGTAAGTTTGGTCATTTTACAGTGAATCGTCGAGTCGAGGAGTGTAGATGTGTATCGTACTGTAGTGCCCTACGTTCAAATATTTCTAATCACTCGCGACTGCCATTATTTACTCAAAGCACTGTGTAATCAATCCTAGCGTTAGGAGAAGAATCGCGGGCGGATCCGGATGAGGGATACTTCGTTCATGGTACTGTTGTCGTGTTTTCCGTCGTTGTCCTATCTTTCATTGTTTCCTCGTAATCTGTAACAACTTTTCGGGAACACAACGCAAAATGGATGAATGTCAAGACGTTTATCTTGAAGCGCCATGCCCTTACGAAGATTACTAGTAGTACAAAGTAAAAGTCGTCTTACTAGATTTTTGGCTAACATACGCCAATACGCGGATGTCCAACCAAGAACCTAGTGATTAGCCCTCCTTATTCCACGGACAACATGTAATCACATAACCGTGTAAAATACCTGCCTACAAAACTACCTGCGGGTCCAGGATCTGCCCGGAACTATGTACTGTGGTTCGAGTTGGCGAATCGTTGCGGAGACTACAGTGAATGGTGGGACAATGCATGCAATGTGTACGACAACGCTCCGGCTCAGCGCGCATGGTCACTTTTTGGGGGGGCCTGCTGTCACTCTTCCCTTGACGGAAAGCATCTGACATGACGCATAGATTCCCACACATCTGCAGGGACTCGTAATCTTGGAGTCTACATCAACATCGATCCACCGACGACGCCCAGACAAGTTCGCCCGCGACACGTCACACTCTGATGACTTGCCTGACCAGGCGCGATACATCGACGTCGAAGCTACCCCCATTAACCTGGTAGTCCCATCTGGTCAACAGCACGGCCTTCTCGGCGTTCGACTTGTTCTTCTTCAATACTTCGCTCGCCTGTTTGATGAAGGGATCTGCGTATTCAACCTGAGGTATTCCACGGAGGTTCATCTCGACAGTATCGAGGAAGGGAAATTTGTTCAATGACGAAAAGTCGCTCTACGGGACCTCGTCAGCACCCCGAGCGGACCAGAAACGACCAAGCGCAACCGGGACCATGCGGATGTGCGTCAGGTTCGGAAGCAGTTTGGCCAGTCCTGTCGGCGACCTCGTCGTTCGTATGCATCATGTATATGACTCACGCTTCAGGGGGAAGGAGCCGATGTCTATGAGAACGCGCACGCGTTGACAGTTCCCCTTGGCGATGGATCTGATAATCGTGTTGCTCCCCTCCAGGCACATCACCTCCTCAACGTTGGGGCAGCTTCCGATGATCCCGTGCGCGGAGGAGGGGAGCGCGATCTTCCGCACAGAGGCCAGCTCTTTACCATTGAATGCGTTCTTGATGGCGGTAGTCGTTTGCGGGTTCGCGGAGATCACTGCACGGGAAGGTGGTCAGACGACAGGTCAGAGAGGAAGGGGTACGGCACCGTGGTCAGGTGTGTCTCTCCGCGTCGGTCGGACGACGGGTGGCGACTAAGCGGCGGACAGCGGGAACGAGGATGACCCGAAGAGGAGACCGGCCGAGGCTGAGATGGCTCCAAGTTTGAAATCTGTGCAGGAAAAGATGCTGTGGAAGCCATTGCAGTAAGCGAAAATCTTCCCCAACCCAGCGCCCGTCAGCCTACGGGTCCAGGAATTTTCGACTTTGTATTCGAACACGTAGCTATGTGCTTGATCACGCAAATCGGGACTAAGATAGGTGGAATGCATGCTGACTGAGCATTGGACACTGGACGATAGCGATGATTGTATGGCGTACGGATATAAAATCCAAGAAGTGAATAGATACACACTGCTCCGCGATGTCGATCGATTACGATGTTAGATTCATCACGAAAATGTTTGGTGCTTTGAACCCAAGCCGGGAGCTGGCATAGTGATCCTTCTTTGTCAATCCCTCGAAAAAGATCTTGTCCCTCAGCCAGTCTGCGAAGCCGGAACGTAAGCACGTGCACGAGATCCGACTGGCTGTGCGTGAGACTTACCAACTCGTTTGTAGCGATTGGGCTGCGGAGTGTTATAATACATCGCCCCGGGCCAAGCGCCGCTCGCCTGGTTGTTCTGAGCCACTCGTTTGACCTGTTCCTGCAATCGAGGCGGAAGAGAGGAGAACTCTGCTTCCGTGATGTGATTTTCGGTATACCTGGTTCCGCGGGATCAAATCATCAGCCGATGGACGATGGGATGCGCGAGCACGCTGGCGAAACGGACTCTTTCCATATGGTTCCACAGACGTCGCCGGTTGTCACGCCGCGATCGTTGTGGACGATCGTGCACCACGGGCTGAGTTCAGTGACGATGATGAGGTCGGTAACGCGCGGGAGCGTGGCAGGCTCGTCTTTGGCGGTGAATGGGATGTCGCGATCTCTCGCTTCGCTGTTGAACCCACCCGTGGAGCCTGGCAGAGAGTGTGAGGTGAGCGCCCCTCCGATCGTGTTGCGGTCCGCACCCGTCACGAGATTGAATATGAGGTGGAAGCCGGGATCCGAGCCTTGGAGGATGGGGTGGAGTTGAAGTTCGGTGTTGAGGAGGTAGAGGTCGGTCTGGGACAAGACTGGACCGTCTGTTCCGAGTGTGAGCGGGCGTTTTCGAGAATCGTTAGATCGAACTCACAGCTCGCGCCAGCGGCCCATTTGCTCACAGCCGAGTCGCCCATGCTGCAGTCTAAATATTTCTGAACAGGGATGGCGGAGAGCCTGAGATGCCTATTACAGAGGTCTTTATGTACGATCGGAAAGCGTGGCAGTGTAGCTACCCGATTAGATTAGATCCGAGTCGTTGCACAGCTCTTTCCGTGACCTTCCACACCGCATAGCAAGTCATGGCCCCCAAAGGCAGCAACGCAAAGAAGGAGAGCGGCCGCGCAAAGAAGGCGGAGAACGATGCCAAGAAGCAAGAGGCCGCAGCGGCTGAGAAAGTGCGCTGCTCTCATCGCTGCTGCCGTTGGCCGGCGCCTGACTCGTCCTGCACGACAACAGGAACGCAAGGAGGCCGAGAAATGGAACGGTGGTGCCAAGTCGAACAAGTCAAAGGAGGAACGGGAGGCCAAGCGCCGCGATGAGCTGGCGCGCAAGGCAGAGAACGCGCGTCTACTCGCGGAGGAAGAGGCAGCCGCGCCACCAAAGGTCAAGAAGGCACCCAAGGCCGGGGAGAATAAGGCTGCAAAGGCTCCAACTCCTGCGGGACCCGGTGCAATTGCTGCGGGCGGGGGCCTTGGGGACGGACCAGAGAAGGCGACCAGTGCTTCCCTCGAGCCCGAGAGCTATGCAGCCACTGGGATCGATAATGCGCTCGATCTTCTCGAAGTCGTCACTGCCAAGATGGACAAGGCTAGCGTCGGTCAACAAGCCGCCGGCATCGAAAGACATCCGGAGGTTCGTTCGTCTTCATTGGCTCCGACCTCGCATGGGCTCATTCGCCTCGCCTCCTATGCCTTAGAGGAGATTCAAGGTTCGTTCAGTGGTTGCAAATTTCACTCCGTTTTGATCATCGATCAATGTACAGGCCGCTTTCGAAGCTTATAAAGAGAATGAACTTCCAAAGGTCAAGGAAGACGTGAGTGTCTACCTCCGACTTGGCACAGCGCTGACCGTAGTTCGTTAGCATCCTGGCTTGCGGCTACAACAATATCTCGTCAGTTACACGTTTTGACTGCATTATCACAGTTCACTCATGGCATCGATCCCACAGGACATCTTGCACAAGCAATTCCAGAAGTCCCCGGATAACCCGTAAGCGCGGTTACCCTTGTTTGCACCGCCCGATTCGATCATTCCGCAGATTTAATCAGGTTACTGTCTCCTACGACGCCTCCAAGGAAGAGCGAACGCAGGCTCTCAAGGACAAACAAGACGTCGTGCAGCAGAGGATGCGGGTCGGATCAGATTGATGAGGCTGGGGTCGATGTCGTTTTCGACGCTTGTGGAGTCCAAATTGACAGTTTTTGACAAGTCCTTTATACCGTGATTGTAGTCGTGGAGTGCACGATATCGCATCAAACCAATCTAACTGATACATTGGAGTTTAGAATGGACATAGTGGTGTGGCGAGCTGGACCAGTAGTCCTGATTGCATTCCAGGGAGAAATCATCTTGTTCTCGACTGCGTTAATGGGGGCACAGCGACCACCGGACTGCCAAGCGTCACAGCCGCATACTGCGGCCGTTTCGTCGTAGAATATTCTGAATCGTTCAAGGGTGCATTACATAAGCATAGGGAGGGTGGTATAAGACGTTGGTGAGACCAACGACGAACAACCCATAGCGACGAACTCACTACCATGCCTTCGATCTCCATCATCTCAGTAGATTCTCCACCACAGACGCCGAGGCAGACAGAGTCAACAAACACTCTTCTGATCACCCAGGTCCCCCAAGACTTCTTCCAGCCCATAATCTTGGAAGCGCTCCGCGAGTTCTTTTCTCTCTACGGGGAAATTAACCAATGGGCACCATTGTCGTGCTTCTCGCGCATAATTGTGGTATACTATAGCGATGGCGCGGCGGAACAAGCAAAGCAGAATTGCGATCCGTTGCTTATCCAACCGAGCCACACGTGAGCAAAGAGTTGCACCGTCAATGTCCATCTACTCACTGACATCCAGTTCCCCGACGACTCTACGGGTCTTCCGCGCTGACCGCAGTCCGATATTAACTCGCTCACCGCCGTCGAACGACAACTTTTTGAAGCCCCCGCCCTTGGAGAAAAATTTCCTGATATCACCTCCGGGATCACCCCCAGTTGGTTGGGAGCAGATTCGGGAGGATCCGCCGAACAGAGCGACGCTGGCAGAGGACTTGATCGCGGCGCTGAGGAAATTGCAACTTCGGGAACGACACAGTGGCAGAGAGGTATTACTGGAACCTGAAGAGGGCGTCGGCGTCGGCGTGTACGTGGAAGACGCCGATGAATCTGACAGCGAGGAAGAAAGGGACGAAGATTTAGATTGGGAATATGGTTCTATCTCCCCGTCCCTCTTGGGATGGAAACCCGCGCCCACTGCCATGCCTCCGATGCCTGTTACGCTGCGGTGAGTAGAGCTCTTTTATCTTCTTTCGAGGATGATACCTATCAGACCTGTTCCGAGCATTTGATTGCGGAAACTATGTATTGCCTTTTTCCTTTACTGATAGATCATCTTCTAATTTGTGAAGATTACATGCTGAGCGCTGACTTTTCTCCGTCTGTAGGTGACATTACTCTACTTGGTGGACGCTGCTCCGTGGCCTCTGCAACGCCTCTTCAGCCATTCTCGATCTCCTTTTGCATGGACCATAGTGTATTTTTGTATCGTAAGTTCATAGGATCTCGGGACATTTATAGCAACTCTTTATCTTGGTGTACACATGCGAAATATATAGCAGAGTTCGGTGGTCATTTTATTTTCACTCGTCCAAGGTCGAGTACACCCAACGTTGAATTAACTGTAGCCATGTAACCCCGTGGTCATTCAAATATGTCGCAGTGGTGACGACGACACAGCCACGGTGTATCCCTAAATAGGTAGTATAGCCGAAGTTATTGTCTCTGTTGGTCGCCATTGTTCTTGCTTTATTCTCCGTACACACAAAAAGGATGCCCACCAATCCCGATCCCACCCACAGGAGTGCCTCGCTCTTTCCTTCCTCTCTTCCTCTTACACGTTCATTTCATTCTTTCGTTGGCTCGACATGTTGTCGAGCATCCTTGCCACTTGTCTTGCCTTCAGCGCGTCCGTAGGTGAGTCTTTCATGATACAGTCTGAAGGCCGTCCATTCACACCTGTCAAGTCGCGCAATCCCCTTCTGTTGTTTGCGTTGCTGGCCAATGCATCGAGGGTTATTCGAATACTACGAGTAAGTCATCGCCACGTTGTCGAATCACATTCTCACTCGATCTTCCAGTTGGTAGCACCCTGTCTGGATCAGGCTCGTCCGTTCCAGCGCTTTTACTCCCTGGGCAATATTCTTCGACGACGAACCCGCAACTTCTTCATGACCTTTTGACGTCCTCTTCGGCTACCTTGTCACCATCGACTGGATTCGCCAACTCGAGCTCAAAGACTTCCGTCTCTCTACCGCTGACGGTGCAACTTCAGCCAGGGTTTGTAGTCTACCCCCAAGCACTCTATTCTGGTCAAGCATCCTATACCGCCCTGCCAAGCTCTCCGATCACGAACACGTCCGCGCTACAAGCTGCGTCCTTGGCCCTCTCTGGGAACGTTTGGGCACAAGTCTCTACAGGCAGCAATAGCCGAATCATCCTCTGGAATTCAGTACCCGACATCAGCCAACTACCTCAGACGGCCTCCGGATCGCTTTCGCTGTCGAACTTGCAATCCAGTGCCTGTTCTCCCCCTTGCTCTGGCAATGGTGTTTGTTCCACCTCGGGTACCTGCACGTGCCCGACCGGATTCAATGGCACTTCTTGCGAGTCGTGCGCTCCGGGATATTTTGGACCCGCTTGCAAAGCTTGTCCTACTGGCTGCACGTCTTGTGACGATGGGATCACTGGTACCGGCCATTGTCTTGCTTCGGTTCTGACGAATCCGCCATCGAGTTGCAACTGCATCAACGGTCAGTGTGGTCCCAATGGTCAGTGCACTTGTCTTTCCGGCTGGATCTCTGCGTCAAACGGCACCCAGTGTGCTGCGTGTGCTTCTGGCTTCTTCCTCAACTCCAACGGGAACTGTGAAAGTGGGTATTTGACGCATTTTTGAGACATGCTCCTGACTTTGCCCCAGTCTGTGCGCTCGGTTGTGCGGAATGTGCCAATAGCTCTGGTGACTGCATAACTTGCAAGTCGGGCTTCACTCCAGATGCCAATGACCGTACATCCTGTATCGCTGCTCCCCAACAAACCTCCGGTGGCACTGTCTGCCCTTCGGGCACTTACGGTGCTGGATCTTCTTGCCAACAGTGCTCTCCGGAATGTCAGACGTGTACTGGGTCGACGGCGAGCAACTGTGTAATCTGTGCCTCTGGTACTTATTCAATGAACGGTACTTGTGTGCAAACAAGTAACGGCGGTGTTTGCCAAGGTTCATCTCTTATTGGCAACAACAACAAGCACGAGTGTGACAGTGAGTGTTGACTCGCTGCTCCTTGGACCTCGCCTAACCAGCGGTCACCCTCACAGCCTGTGGGCCAAAGTGCACTTCTTGTCAGATTCCAAATTTCAGTGTTGGGTCGACAATCAACCAGGTTCAGTGCACTGGTTGCTTGCCTGGTTACGTCATTTCCCAGGGAGCATGTGTCTCAAGCTGCCCGTCTGGTACTTTCCTGTCTCCCACTGACAACCTCACTTGCACTGGTTAGCCGCGCCCGAATCTGGTTCATATGCAGGTTCGCTAACTCTTACCTGTAGCGTGTTCTTCTTCCTGTGGTAGCTGCTCTGGAAGCGCCAACTTCTGCCTGACGTGCAATAATGGGCTGCTCGCCTCTAGCGGTTCCTGCGTCAGTTCTTGTCCCTCGAATATGTTTAGTTCGTCTGGCAGGTGCCTTGCTTGTCATCCCGATTGTGCAACGTGTTCTGGCGGAGCCTTCAATCAGTGCACAAACTGTAACAAGAACCTGCCCGTCCCCACGAATGGTCGTTGCCTAGCTACCTGCAGCCAAAACCAGTACTTCGACGCTACCTCGTCCACATGTCAATCATGCGATGGGAGCTGCGCCAGTTGCTCGGGTTCAGGTCCAAACAACTGTCTTGCCTGTTCTAGCTCCGGTCAAGTCCTGCGCGGCGGAACCTGTGTTGCTGCTAATTGCAGTAGCGGGACCAGCGTCGTGCCTGGTCTCGGAGTATGTCTCTCGGAGCTCGTTGCTACCCCCTCTTCATCCGGTTCTGGCTCGCTTCCATCCCTCCCGGGTATCTCGACGCCTACTCGTACGGCACGGCCCTTGGCGTGGTGGGAGATACTTCTCATGACGCTTGGCTGTGCGTTTATTTTCGTCGCATTTTTGTATTGCTGGCGCCGACGGGCACGGAAACAACGTGCAAAGGAAACGGCAGCGTTCGCCTCCGCGAAAGCGCTCGACCACAAAGCCAACTGGAGGCGGCGTCTCATGCGTTTCTTTGGGCACTCGCCAAGCGATTCCCGTCCGGATTCCGAGGAGATCGAGCTCTGGAAACTGCGCGCTGCGGAGGAGGCGCGGCACAAGCATGAACTGGAGAAGCTCATCGATTCGTACGGGTTTTCGAGGGCGAGGGCTCAGCGCGCGGATTCGCACGACCACGAATCATATCAATCCCAAAGGCTGTCCGGGCCGTCGATGTATTCCGAACTGACCGGGATTCCAAAGAGTGGGCCTGAGCCCCGTCAACCTGTCAAGACGAACCCGCTGCCCTCGCGATTCTCCTCCACCACGCTCGGCTCGTCGGTGTGCCGGAACCAGAGTCTGACGAGACGGGAACCGTTCTCACCCAAGCGTCTCACGGAGGCTGAGGAGTATGCTGCCTCAGTTCGACAGCCGCCCACCGCGACCGGCGGATCATCCAGGGTAAAGACAACCAACACGGGCGGATCACACAACCCTTTTCATAACTGAAACGGTCTGCCGTTGCATTTTCGAGCATTGAATTTTTTTTTCTTCCCTGCATGGACACACGACACAATTAGATCGGATTCGTTACAATGATTTTTCTCATCGGCACGGAATTTTTTTACCGCCTTGCAACTTCCGCTTGTATCCATCCATGGCTTTGTCATATTGCATCATATATAACGTACGAGTAATTAATGTACACCGCAGGTTGCGTGCCTTGGCAAAGCTGGATATGACCGCGTGAACTGTCGAGGCTGCGGCGTGGCAGACGTGGCGGCTGTCTGCCTCGGTTGCTTCCGACCCCACTCCACGTGCCACTGTCTGCACAGGTCAAGGACAGGCAATTTACCAATAAATCTGGGCACATGCCCGCACTCTAACAGCGTCCCGGCCGCTCTCTTAATGGTTGGCGAGCGTCGTCTGTTTGACCATTTCGGATGAGAACGCCGCGCGCTTTGCCTCTTCGCCGACCTCCACCTCCATCGCAGTCTCATGATTCTCTCTGTCGGCTCTATGGTGGGCAGACTCGGACAAGCCCAACCAGAGCCGCCCTCATCCTCGTCCTCGCAGGTGTGGTATGACGACATACCCGGGTCCATCTGCGGACCGGAAGACGGTCCCTGGCCGCGCACGTTCACGCGTCTTGGGCCGGCCGAGACGTGGGCCTGTCTTGCACGCGCGTCGGACCCGCAGAGTATGTCGTACGGTCCTTGCGGGCGCTGGCGCGCCGACGCGGTCAATTTTCAGCCGTTCGAGAAGACGCCCAGCCAAGACCGGCACGCGATGCGGCGGGTCGAGGTCGACGGGCAGACGTGGACGTTCACGGCCGTGTTCGACGGTGAGTTTGTCCGCATAACCGTCGAATGGGCTGTTCGGGTCGGGGATCTGACGCGGGAGTTTTCTCTTCTTTTTTTTCTTTTTCTTTTTTTTCTGTGCAAGGTCATCTCGGCGACGCGACCGTCCAACACGCGGCGTACCACATGCCCATCATCGTGCGCGAGTTTCTCGAGGAGATCACGCGGAAGCACCGTGGGCGCGCGGTGCCGCCGCCGCTGATCGCGGACGCGTTCGGGAATGCGATTCGCGCGTTCGACGATGCCATCGCCAATGACGTCTTGGAGTTGTTTCCGGGCGGGTTGGACGCAGTCAGGGAGACGCCGAACGAGGAGATCTATGCCGTTCTCAACGATCACGCGACGGGCGGACACAACTTCAAGAAGGCGCGGTTGTGCATGTATGGCACGACCGCGGTCGTGGCGCTCGTCGACCCTGATCACGAGAACCTGTGGGTAGCTAATCTCGGCGACTGTCAAGGAGGTGCGCTGGGCGAGATCTCTCTCTGTTCGCTTCCGAGCTGATGGGGATTTTCGGCAGTGATGATCTCGGAGACGGAGCATCGAACGTGGAATTTCGAGATCTTGACCACGAGTCATAACGGAGCCAACGCGTCCGAGGTGCAGCGCGTGCAGCGCGAGCATCCAGGAGAGCCCGAATGTGTCGTCGACGGACGCGTTCTGGGCGCCATCGCGCCTTTCCGATGTTAGTTTTGGATCAGGGCTTAGAGCCTGTTGCGTTTCTTCGACCCGCTCATGTTCTGATCTGGCTGACTCGCCGTTGACAGGCATCGGGGACACGCCGTTCAAGCAGCCACCCGAGTTCACGCGGCGGATATTGTACAACCTCTTCCCCGGTGGTCACGACACGTCCCCATGGGAAGAGTTTCTTGTCAGGAACACGACGCCGCCTTACATATCCGCCATGCCCGAGGTGACGCATTACCCGCTCGTCGGGACGTCGGAGAAGCGATCGAGAAAGTACCTTGTGTTGGCTTCGGACGGGTTCACGGATGTGTGCGGCGAGGCGCAGAGGAGCGTGATCGAGCGGTGGTTGCAGCGCGTGGAGTCGCAGTCGGGCCCGGGCGACGAGACGTCGGACAACAAGGCGCTGCAGCTTCTTTGGGAGGGACTCGGTGGGGACTCGGTTGGTGTGTCCAAGGTGTTGACGGTGGACTTGGACGTGCCGTGGCTGGACGACGTGTCGATCGTCGTGCAGTCTCTGTGAGGCCAACTTAGTTTTATGTAAATTATAATCGTTCCCTGTGCTTGTTTGTTATTGTTGGTACTCGTTGATATATCAAGCAAGTGTCAACAATAACAAACAGTAACAGCTACCCTCGATGAGCTACCACTCATGGGAGAAACGGTCACTTCATCGCAGCCGCTTGAAGACGAGATATATGAGAATGTTGACATGTTGATCGATGAAGTCGATCAGGCGCCCGTTACAAACACCCTCCAGATCACCCAGAAGCGCGAGGGCGACCGCTCCGACAACCATGGTTCGCGAGTCGACGCAGCGAGGGCGACGGGGACCAAGAGGAAGGTGCAGGACGGCCCCGAAGACGACGCAGGAATATACGGTGCCTCACGATTCGGTCACTGGGGAGAGTATATGCGCCGTAAACGCGCCAAGCTGCAGATCCAGAACGCGAGCGTGGACGCGGAGGCGGGCGGCGAGGGCAAGAGTGACCTCTTCAAAGGCATCTCCGTATACGTGCGTCCTCGTGTTGCGTTTTCGACGTGTGTGTGTGTGTGTGCCGACGTCGGGCGTAGGTGAACGGCTGGACGAAGCCATCAGTGCAGGAGATCCGGAGATTGTTGTTGCAGCACGGGGGCGTCTTTCAGCCGTATCTCGACAAGAAATCGATCGTGTACGCATTTGTCCTGTGACGTCGTCGACTTCGTGCGTGTCTCACCTCGTCCCCACAGGACCCACGTCGTGACGTGTTCGCTCACTGCGGCCAAAGTCAAGGAGTTCAGGCACATGAAGGTGGTCAGGCCCGAGTGGCTGCTGGACAGTGTCGCTTCCGGCTCTCTTCTTCCCTGGGCGAATTACATCTTTCATCCGGGCGATAGGTCGGAGCCCTCCCAGGGCTCGCAGATCGGTCAGGCGACATTGCAGGTACAAACCGCTCAGTCGAGCTCGAAGGTGTCTACTCCCCACGCTGGACAGTCCGGCTCTGGCGGAATTGCCGCTAAAACAGTCGCTGGCCCGAGCAAAGAAGTCGGACCTGAACCGGAGCAATTTAACTCGGAGTGGGCTCCACGTCCACTCTATATGACGGACCCGGGCACCGAGGAGGACGCTGCGCGCATCCCTGGTTACGCCGCACACCGTTCGAACGAAATCGCGGAACGCGTGATGGCTGATCCTCAGTGGAGAGCGGCGCACACGTCCATTGCGCCCGACTTCATCGAGGGCTTCTACAAGAACTCCCGCCTGCATCATCTATCCACTTGGAAGGCCGAGCTCAAAAGTCTGGTAGCGGAGGCGCAGGAACGCGCGGAGAGCGACACGTCGGATGTCCTGCCCGAGAACGGCGACGGGGCCGGTGCACAAGGGAGTTCGATGTACGCGTTGAGCACGAGGAACGCAGGGTTGGTTCTCAGGTCGCCTTCCAGAGCCAAGGGAAAGCAAAAGGATGTCGAGAGGGTCATCATGCACTGTGATTTCGACTGTTTCTTCGTCTCTGCTGGCCTGGTGAGCCGACCCCAACTTCGAGGGAAACCGGTGGTCGTCTGTCATTCGCAGGGTGGTCAAGGCGGTGCTTCCAGTACCAGCGAGATCGCTAGTTCGAGTTACGAAGCGAGGGCATTCGGCATCAAAAATGGGATGAGGCGAGTGTCGTTTGTTAAATCGCGATTCCAAAGCACCGTCTGATGGTTCGCCGTAGTCTGCGACAAGCTCGCCAATTATGTCCTGAAGTGGTCACTATTCCTTACGAATTTGAGCGGTGCGTGGGTCGACTCGATTGGCGTGACAGATGTATAATTTGATTGACACCCTTAGGTACAAGTCGTTCTCGGTTCAATTCTATACCATTTTAATGCGCCAGGCGGATGACCTTCAGGCTGTATCTGTTGACGAAGCTCTCGTAGACGTATCCTCGGCCGTCGCTCGCCTCAAGTCTGCTTCCCCCTTCTCTGCAGATGATTTCGCGGTCACGCTTGCGCAGATGATCAGGACTCAAGTGAAACAAGCCACCGGGTGCGAGGGTAAGCATGTCATATTCTACGAGAGTTCCTCGCTCATCATCTTTGTAGTCAGCATCGGTATGGCCGAGAACATCCAGCTCGCTCGTCTTGCCACGCGCCGGGCGAAACCTGGTGGATTATTCCATCTAAAGCACGAAGACGTACAGACATTCCTCGAACCGCTCGACGTAGACGACCTGCATGGATTCGGCAATTCCACGCGCCAGAAGGCGAAAGAGAAACTTGGCGCAACGACCCTCGGGGAGCTGATGACGCGAAGCAAGGCGCAGCTCTGCGAGGCCCTGGGAAAGAGCACGGGAGAGACGCTCTACAAGGCTCTTCGCGGTGTGGACGATCGAAAACTCGAATCGGACAGACCTCGCAAGTCGGTCTCTTGTGACATCAACGTGCGTGCTTTGTCCTCGACTCTGGTGTCGGGGCGATGCTGATGATGCGTAGTATGGTATTCGGTTCGAGAACAACGAGCAAGCGAAAGAGTTTGTATACCGCATGGCAGAGGAAGTGGCCAAACGTCTGGACGACATCTCCGTGCGCGGTCGGTTGCTGTCACTGAAGGTCTTGAAACGTGACCCCAGTGCTCCCAAAGAGGCACCAAAAGTACGTAAACCCCTTCGCTTGATATGGGAGAGGTTCAAACAACCTCTAGTTCATGGGTCATGGGCTATGCGAATCATTCAACAAGCAGAGCGCACTCGCGAACGCGCAAGGCAAAGCGACGAGCAACAGCATGGAGATCGGGGACCTCGCATGGAGACTCCTCAAGTCCTGGAATTTCGACCCTGCGGAACTTCGTGGGATAGGCATTCACATCCAAAAGCTGGAAGATGGCCGGAGTGGTGACGTTGGACAAGGGAAGCTGCCCTTCCAAACCGCTGAGAGAAAACCTCCGTCGAGAGGGCCTGCGCTACCGAAACCCGAGCTTGACGGTTTACCCGAAGTCGTGGTCGAGCCGCCGTCTTCTCAACTCCAACTTGAACCCACGGACGCGGATGGACCTACGCGGAATCACGTGGAACAATATTTGCCATCTTTTTCGCAGGTCGACATGGAAGTTTTGGAGGCGCTACCAGAAGACATCCGGAAAGAACTGGAGGATGAATATCGACGCCGGTCACACTCGCCCATGGTCGCCGAGGCTCCGCGCGCATCCGCACCTGCACCCGTCACATCACCCTCCAAGGTAGCGGCCAAAGGTCCGGACGTGAAACGCATTACACAACAGCTCGCCCCCAGATCGAGGAGCAGCCTCTCCCCAAGGAAAAGTGTGCTCTTCGCGAAACGCGACACCCACGCGAGCACGTCTGCGGTTCGGACCTCGGAAGCCGAACTACGTGCGCTGGGCATCGACCCCGAAGTCTTTGCCGCGCTGCCCATCGACGTGCAGCGCGAACAGCTGTCCGTGGCGCGACACACCAAGAACGGGGGTACCCTGAGCGATCGGCGGGTCGTGATCAAAGACACGACGCGCGTGCCGCGCGAGAGCACGTCCTTTCGTCCCGCGCTCCCCGCGCCGAAAGCCCACCGACCGCGACCGCCGTCGCTGAAGCAGCAGGGTAAACATAAGGGGGAGAAGCTCGCCTTTTCCGAGACGGACGACGTGCAGCGGGTGATCGAGTCGTGGGTCGAAGGGTTCGAGAAGCATCCTCCCAACGACAAGGACGTCGAGTTCTTTTCCAAGTTTTTGGTGCAGAGCGTGGAGTATTCGGACGCGGGGATGGAGAAGACGATCGACGTCATGAGATGGTGGCTCGTCTTGTTGCGCCGGCGGTGGGGGGTCCATGAGAAGGATTCTGCCGACGTCGATCAAGTGGCTCAACGGGTCAGGTCAGAGGTCGTGGGCAGGGCCTGGTGGAAAGCCTTTCGTGAGGTAAAGGGCAAAGTAGACGTAGCTGCGCGGAAGCGCTTCGGAGGGACTTTGGTTTTGGCATGATTATACACTGCATATGTCGCGATTATGCTATCGTATACTCATAGATCGCTGCTAACGAAGGGACACCTCATGCATACCATTAATCGGATACGTCATATCTACTTGTCGCCCCTTGCAAGAAACAACTCCACCGGATGTCCGAATTGCCTCGCTTGGGCAACATCGTTGAATGTGACGTTCTTCAATCCTGCTTTCTCGAAGCAGGTACGAATGGCTGCTTCAGTAAACCCTCCTCTGTGAGGGACGATGTGATGGACGTCCTCGGTGAAGATTTCGTGTGTCGATTCTCCATGAATGATGTCTGCGACGAGCAGGGATCCCCCGGGGTTCAAATACCCGACGAGGGTCTCCGTCACCTCGTCGATGGAAGGGAAATGATGATACGCGGCCGCGCACTGGGAAATACGGGTGAATCTAGAATACGGTACTAGAAACGAGGGCGTCGAGCACTCACGACGATCACGTCAAACGTCATGTCTCCCAACCCTTCGAGCCTCTTCCCCTGCGTCGACACGCAGACGGCGCGCATCTCCTCGGGCGGGATGCCGTGATCGCTGACGGTCTTGTTGAACCGGTCGACCATGGCCTGGCTGATGTCGACGCCGACGATCACCTTGGGATCCTGAGCGGCCAACACGCGGGAGATGAGACCTGTTGCCAAACCCGGCGTGAGTGTTTGGAGCAAGTCGTGTGTGAGGGGGAACACACCCGTTCCACACGCGTAGTCCATGACCGTCGTGATGCCCGGCTGGAACAACCCCGTGTCCTTCATGGCGCTCCCGATCACCTCTGCGCGTCTCTGCGCGTTGTGGCGCTCGTCGTACCGATGGGCCTCGGCGTCGAAAAAGTCCTTGTTGGCCGCCTCGAAGTCGGCGCCGTCTGGCCCTGGGTGCGAGTGGGACTCGGATTCATCGGGGGGAGGGTGTGCATGCGAGTGCGGGTGCGCCTGCGTCACCGTCATGCTTGGAAATAGAAACGGACGTCGGAACGTGCGAACTCGGTCCGGGTCACCGCAGCAGGTTCGTCATCGACTTGCACTGATCCCGCCCTCTCTGTGGCGCTCTGCTACAAAAGATCTCTGCGACAACGAGCCGATTCTCAGACTCGCCCTGAACCTGCAATCCGAAAATGTACGGAACTCCCTTCGGAACTGCTCGCAGCCGCCACCAACAGGCGCTGTGTGCGGACTATCTTATCACCGCATCAGTGCGCAGGCACTCAGGTCTCAGGAGTTGCTCAGGAGAGTAATCGGGGGCCCGTTCGAGACGTCGCCGGTTTCCGATGTTTTCTCCACCTCGAACGACGCTGCCGCGTAGCCGATTCATTAGATCATTGATGCAACTCGAGGATTCGGACGCAGTACCGTAATAGATTGCCTGCCACAGCGGGTCGATCGCTGTCAACGTCACATCGCCCGTCGTCGGCTCTGAAACTAATGTCCCCGTCCCCTCCTAAATTTCGAAATTTGAGTCCCAGGCCGTTGGGAAATGGCTTGGATATTGGCGCCGAAGCCAGGTGCGTATGCCCCTGGCCTGCTATGACATGCCTCATGCGGTATTCGAAGGGCCAAGTGGGTCGCTGATCAAGCGGTGCTGGTTACCCGCTGCATATGCTTCCACAACTGACTTGCCGCCAGGAGATATCAAGCTCCAATCATTCCCCCAATCGAGAGCGTGCGTTACATGCAAGCATGTGTCGTCTGCTTTCAGGTAGAGCAGTGTGATATGATCTCTGTCTGGATCATGTGCAGAAGTTCCGTGCCCGTCCCACAGGTTAAATGATGCCAACAAATGGCCATAGTATCCCAAATCATCCGGATTGATTAAAGTGATCGACTGGAGGTTCGAATTTTCTTTGATTCCTGAAGAGGTATCTATGGCCATTTACACTCGCAGACAAATTTCTCATGCTGATGTCAAGCTAGCATACCTCTAGGCTATTAAACCGATTGGCATGCACCAGCTTATTTCTCCATCTTATACACCCACACTCTTCGATCATGCTGACTGTCAACGACGCCATCTATGGTTGGTCGCCCATTGGAGACGGCGACGTGGAAGTGAACGTCTCTCAGGACATGTGCTTCATGGCCGTCGACCCCATCACCTCCTCGGCCCAGTTCCTCAATCCCGTTTGCCCTCTCCAGGTCGCCGCTCTAAAACCGTGTCTTCCCCACACATCCCCTCCATCCGAGTCCGCGGCGCTTACCAACACCGTCATCGCACCCTCATCCAATCGCCGGGCACAGCGCAACCGGAGTCACGATCCTAGCTGGATTCCGCGACCACGCAATGCCTTCATCATCTTTCGATGCGAGTACTCGCGCGCGCACGCGCAGGGCTCTCTGGAATCAAAGGAGACGGACCAGGATGCTTCCGCTGCGGTCAAAACGCTGTCCAGGCGCGCTGCGGAGGCATGGAAGGAGCTGCCTATCCATAAGAGGGAGAGGTACAAAGTGCTGGCCGACAGAGAGAGGGAGGAGCACGCTCGCCTCTACCCCTGTTATCAGTTTCGTCCAATGAAGAGAGGGGTGTTGGCAACGAGGGACCGCTCTTGCGTGCGTTCTCGAAACACTGTCAAGATTGCTGATGACAGCGATTGTGCTCATGCGACGGAATAAGACATGTAGCATTGCCAGCTATCGAGGTAGATACGGGATACGGTTACCTAGAAATAATAAGCAGGGCGTTGCGAGTGATTACTAAGCGCACCCATCCTACTCGTGTGTGTATGTTTAGTAAGAATTTGAATTCATACTACCTCTTTTAGACCCTCTGGAGGATCGAGGGTCCAAAAGAGGTAGTAGGCTGAGTTCAAATTCTTACTAAACATGCACACACACTACGTATTAGGATATAGCCCTCATCCCTCCAGCACAAGGATGGGAAGAAGTCTGGCCCAAGCCCGTCATCTTTGCAGGTTTTCGACTTTTTCTTGTACAACTCTTCTGGATGTAGTTAGGCCGTCGTGGGTGAAGTCACTGCGTTCCTCGAGAGGACTTTTTAATAAATCGCGTACTCCAGGTGCTCATGCGGATATCTTATCCTGCACAACTACATACATACAACTTGTGACGCACGGAGAACGGCGACAGCGACTCAGCGGCTCTATGTGGCGTTTTTTTCAGTATCGGTTACTTCTCTACGGCTATCAACAAGCAATTTCTGATTTCCGAGCCCTGTCAGCAACTCATGCCAGCTCCTTCTGGAATTTTATGCGAGCCGTCGGCGTCAAGGCTCGGTCGGGGCTTACCAATGTGACATGCTACGTCGTAACTACCAGGTTTTGGCTCCCAGTGCATTGAAGATAATCATGTTTATGTCGACAATCATTGCAGTAGCCAAATATCTTCCTGCTAGAGGGTCGACGAACGACACTATGTACTACGTCCCGGCTTCTCAAATTCCGACGGTCCGAGGGGAACCTTACGTCATAAGGCACAGTTGTCAGTACATAACAAGTCCTTCTCTGTGGCGCATAAAAACAAGTACCAGTACTTATCTCATGAGCACAGAAGATCAACCTCTACTCGGCGGCCAGTTTCAGTCCAATGACACCCGGCGCAATGATCTTCCCTCCAAGGATGTTTACGATCGCTTCAGTCCTGGACAAAAGCGAGCGATTCTCGCCATCGTGTCCCTCACCGGACTCGTCCCCAGTGCGTCTTTCATTGTAACTCTGACCTATTAGTGATTGAGCTAACAGTCTATCAGTGTTCGTCGGAGGATCATTTATCCCGTTAATACCTCAGATCTCCAGAGATCTCAGTGCAACGCCGGCGACTGTAAGGTGCGCCGTTTGCGATAGCCAGTTGTGACCATAACAGCGTTATCTCAGCCTGGGCATAAGCCTGTCCGTACTCGCGAGTTCCTTGAGCGTCATGTTCTGGACTGCGTACACTTCTTTTTGTATGTCTCACCTGCATCTGACGCGCTCCTAAGCTAACTCTGCTCCTTCGCGAGACGGACGAAGGCCGATATATCTATGTGGACTGCCGTTTACCGTGCTCAGCAGTTTTGCTGTCGCAGCCTCTACCGACGTGAATAGTATGCTGTTTTGGCGGTTCGTCCAGACCTTCGGTTGCTCTGCTGGTTATGCCCTCGGCGCCGCTACGATCGGGGATATCTACAAGGTGGAGGAACGTGGGACCGCCATTGGCACCTTTGTGGGCGTGAGTTTTTCCATCGCAGTTCCTCGTTTATGATCGCATCAGGTCACAGGCCACGTTGTTCGGACTTGCGATCGCGCCGCCCATCGGAGGTAACTCGTGGCTTCAGCGACACTAACAGAAGCTGATGCTGGCATACGGCTCTAGGTGCCTTGGCTCAGTACTGGTCCTGGCGCGGGTTCCAAGCTTTGTTAGGTGTCTGGGCTATCGTACAGATACTGTTGCTCGCCTTTTTCTTCCCCGAGACCGCTCATCCGGGTTCGCGGGGTATAGACCAAGCGCGGGGCTCGACGGGAATGGTCGTCTGGGTCAACCCATTCCGCTGTCTAGGCTATCTGCGGAGCCCCAATATCATGACAACCGTGAGCCTCTATTTATCTCGTGGACGTCGCGCCGTTGCTTACGTGATTTCGTTAGACGTTGATGAACACGTTTGCACTTGCCTCTGATTATGGTACGTCGAGAGGCACATACCGCACACCCTTGCCGACGTTCCCGAAATTGGCAGTGTTGCTAGTGCCTATCGCGTACACCATCGTGCGTGTGCATGAAAATTGATCGTTGGGTCACGCTCACTCGTCGAAAGGGGGCAAGGTATGGGATTACGAACGAAGGCATGATCGGCGCGCTTTTCATCCCGAATGGTCTCGGAAACTTCAGTGCGCCCTCGCATCGAGCTCCACGTTGATCCTGCTTACATGCACAGTCGGGGCGTCGATTGCCGGGCGCATCTCGGACAGGGTGGTGAAACAAGCGAAAGAGGACCGCAACGGCGTATGGGTCCCCGAGGATCGCCTCCGTGCGGTGTGGCTCGGGGGGCTCGTACTCGTGCCCGTTTCTGTTGTCCTGACTGGACTAACGACAGCGTACATCAGCGGAAATGTCGGACTGGCGATCAACCTTGCGTGCTTTTTCACCAATGGTGTTGGCGTGAGTGGTTCGTCCAGTCATCTAACGCCATTAATGATACGGGTGTCAGGTCGATATGGTTCTTACGCCGATTGGGGCTTATGTCGTCGATGTAATGCCTTCTCATAATGCAGAGGTAATGGCTGCGATCACGTAAGATTTTATTCACCATCGAGGGGTGCACGCACTCATCGACTGAGTTTACTTCTCAGGGCTCTCCGGTCGCTGTTGTATGCACCCGTGTCTGCGCTGATTATACCTGCCGTCGAAACCATCGGTATCGTCCCGACCAACGCTCTGTCTGGCGTCTTCGCCTTGATCGGATACTTGTACGTGTTCGAAGGTTGGGTCTCGAGCTTGGCTTTAACAAACGACACAGTCTGATTTGGCTCACCATTCGATATGGTAAGGAGATGCGTGCGTACGTCGACGTTGGATACCCTGAATTCGACGTTCAAGTTTCGCATGGAGTTGAGCATGATACCAGAACGATGTAACGCTCGCGAGTGACGGGAAGTCTGTTTCGCGTGACCAATTTGGATCGGGTGTGCGTTTAGACGGAGATTCATGACGAAAGACATACTTCTTTTTCTCCCAGCGCAGGATCAGTTCCCAAGGGAGAACATCTCACGCCGCGATTCTGATGGAGAATGAGAACCCGGCCAAGCCCGCTGGGACTGATGGACGAGAAGCCAATCGTGCGGTGTCTCCATGTCCGCTTCTCCATCTTGGTGTCCGCGTGTCGCATGTCCGCGCTGTGATGGATGGGTCCGGGGACGCCAGGTCGTATTACCATTAGTTGCACCGTCGTCGTCGATACTCGCGACGTGGTTCTGCTTGGCCCCATGCAGTGCCAGCCAATTGTGCCCATAGTGAAAGGATCAAGTGAGTGGCTCGGCGCAAGGATCGCGACGGTCGTCGTCACCTCTTCTAATAGTGTTCCGAACGTGACAGACGTTTCAAATGATACGTGCCTGTAGGCGACCGCTGTTCTCAAATGATCGATGTCAGCGTCGACGGGGTGGCACAAAAGAGTCCTGGGTCACGCCTGCGGCAGAAGGGCGCAGCACATACCAGTGCGAGAAGGCTTTGATATTCGACCAACGCCGCCAGTACGTGCATGCAGCACGCTATGGTTCTGGTGAAGGACCGCGCACCTGCCCGAGACCTGTCACTGATTGATTTCGACGAACTTCCTGACATGCGCCCGCCACCTCGCTGGTCGGAAACACTGCCCCTGGCGCTTACATAAGCACGTCGTCACCCCTTAGACCGATGCCTATGCACCGGCTCAGCATGTTTGTATGTAACAAGGCCGCTCACTGTCCGTTTTTATCCCTGCCATGATTCAAGGCGTGGCCGACAAGCTACACTCGCGTGTCCACGGCATGGCGGACGAGGTGGGTTGCGCCGTTCAACTTGCCAAACACAAACTCGAGGTGGAGACCAAGTACGTCGACGTGACGATCCAGGTGGGTGCGGCACAGCACGCTCTTATCGTGCTCGATCTGACGCGATGACTATCTTGGTAGTTCATCGGGGCGTCGAATATCCCCAGAATGGAGGTCATCGGGACGACATCGCCGTTCTTTCACGCCAGTCTGGACGACAGGCTATCGTACATGCACGTACCCATTTGTTTCCGAGACGAGGGGCCTCTGAATCTAAAGTCGGAGGCCGTTTCAGATCGTCGGTCCAGTCTGACACGTTGACGCCGGTGTGGAACGAGGTGTGGCAGGTCAAGAACGTGCCGACGACCGCCATGTTGTCCGTCGTCATACGAAACAAACATCGCATGGGGCTCGTGGACCATTGCATTGGCAAGCTCGAGACGACGATATACCCTGGAGCCAAAGAGGCGGAGATTCACGCACCCTTGCATGTGCACAACAGAGGCACGTTTTGGCTCAAGGTGATCGAGACCTGGAGTTCCTTCGGCTGACTGATGACACTCGGTTTCAAGATCGAGTCTTCGCCGTCCCGCAACGACCCGGCGTCACTTCCATACTTGTTTGACGGGCCTGTCCATTACTCATGTCACAGCTCGCCCACGGTGGGCGCATTGACCAAGTTGAGGGACACCCGTCTGTACTCAACATGGAAGGTTTACATCAAGGGCATCCAGGAAATATTCGGAGATCGAGTGCAGCAATGGAACCGCGATTATAAGGCAGCCCAGGCCATCTTTCAGGGACCCACGTCACTTGCACTCCGCTCATGTATCCAAGCAGGGCACCGCTTGCTGTACGCAAGATCGGCATCAAATGCGTTCGGCGTTATCAAATCAAGCGAGGACGTGATAGCGCTCTTTCGCAGTGGAACGCAGTGCTCATCGGTTGACGGATTGACTTCGTATGGACAACGCATCAAGCCTGCCGTATACACGTACATCATTTCGACAGACGACGATTCGCTCCGATTTTCCGAAACGGGAGCGGCGTTCTTTGTCGATTTTGCGTCCAAACACGCGCTACACAGCAACTGTGCGAAAGTGGTGAGGTACAGCGGCGAGTTCCATCTACGGCCGGCTGGCGGGTGGGCGCGTTTCTCGGACACGACTGGGGACGAGGAGGTGGAGTGGGAACTAGTGATCGACAACAACTCTGGGACGTACTCGCCTGACCCAGCCCTGCTGCCCAAGGTGAAGGAGATCGTGGAGGCGAATTTTTCGGGTTTCAGGGTAGTTGCGCTGCGTCACGATGATCCGGAGTTGAGGGCGAGCACGGAGGCGTGCAGGGCGTACGCGCTGAGCAAGCGTGGGGTGACGGAACACGAGCTTCAGCCTCATGTGACGGAGGGGGAGGAGACGCTGATGCACCAGGCGTCGAGGAGGCGGGGCGTTGTCATACAGTAGCTAGTCAATGGGAATATGACGGACTCAATCCCCAACACGTTTCTCAGCCACAGAACAACACGAGGCTGCCTCCTCCTCACCCTCGTCTTCCTCCCTCAATTACGCAGCTTTCTTCTGCCAGTGCGATGTACATTCGCTGTTGATGTTCGATTCCCGTGCGTTTTTTTTTCCACCCTCCCCGCCTTCGTCGCCGGCGCTCTTGCTCCTCCCCCAGATCGTCTCATGTTTCATCCTCTTTTAACAGGTCTTGAATATCGGTGGAACAATCGTATACCATGGACTCCTTTTCTTCAGATACCCTCTCGTCGTCAACGCACCCCGCTGCCAACCACGCCTGGTTGCCAGCGCCCCGGCCTGCGTTGTTGAGCAGGGCCCGGCCCTCCCGCACCTGGCTCACGGAAAGCGATTCCTTTGATCCTCCCTTCATCGCATCGTTTCCAGAGTCATATTACCCTAGCATCGACCTCGCTCGTCACAGCGCCCCCCAGGGTGCGCCCACGCAACTGCTGTACAACAATTCCCTCAGGGTATACCCTTCTCCACCGTCGAGTTCCTCTCCATCAAAATCCATCGTTCCACTGCCAGAAGAAGCCGACGAGTTCGCAGCCATGTATTCTACCCATCTCGCCGGTATCCTCGACTCGCCACCGGTTATGCGTAGGGATGACCTGGCTTCTCAGAAACCGCTCACCCCGCCACCGACGATGCCACATCCGACGCTCAATTTGCCCGACGCCGACGTCGAAGTACCACTGTATGACCAAGACGTCGAGGAAGTTGAGGAAGAATGCGACATCGATGAGTCTTATCCCTCTCCATCAGGGTCCTGGTCGCGCCACACTGCCAAATCTGACCTCCCGCTCTCTCCGCTCTCCCCGAACTGGGGTCCCGCTGGCACCCAGGCGCTTTCAATAGCGCCTTCGCACGATTTCTCAGATCCGGAACCCTTGAACACACTCTTTTCACCCTGTGGAGCCAGTGCGCCACACGCAGTGGATTATCGCCACCCTGCACCCATCTCACCGCATCCACCTTCTTCATTACTCGAGGTCGACGTCGATCAGTCCTACCCTCTGCTTACTTCGATCGGTCTTCCTTGGAAATCGACCCAGTGCTCTGATTCGGATACCGAGTTACCATCCCCACTTACCTCCAGTTCTTCGACATCGTTGACCGATTATGACGAACCCCCACCGCCCAGTTCACCTCTAATATCAAGACTAGATTTACCCGATCTCGAGGAAGATGAGCTCCCAAAGATCGTCCCTTCTTCTCCTTCACGAAGATCCTGGTCAGGTCTACCTGATGCAGACCTCGAGATGGGGGACTCGACCGGCGACTCTGTGCTTGCGTTACCTGGGCAACAATTACTATCGCTGCCAGGAGCGGACACGGACGACGAGCTGCTACCCAGGATCGCTCCGACGCGGTCTATTCCATTCACACCAAGCCAACCACTCCTTTTTATAGACGATCCGCGGGATGTACCATTACCGCGTTCACCATCTCCAGAGGATTTCGACCTGTGTCTCTCGCCAGAGGACATCACCGACCCAGAGTTGGCCAAACTATTCGACCTGCGGAAGAGGTCCATGGCTGCTGAACGTGCCGCACGGCGTTTGGAGGCATTCACAGACGATGTCGACCTGTCCACACGGGCCGAAGCTCGGAAAGTACGCAAGCGAGAGCGCGAGCGGAGCAAAGAAGTCGGCGCGCTCCTTCGGCTCAAGTTGGGGGACAGCGTCGCCGCGACGTGCCCTCAGGAGCGGAGCCCCGAGTGCGATCAAAACCATGCACGTCGTCGAGGCGTCATCGGCGACATGTCACAGCTCGTGGCACAGATGGTATTTCGCAGGAACGAGGCTTCGCGGCCGCTTGCGAAGAGAAAATCAGCACACGTGGCTCACGAATATGTGCGATCCACGTTGTCTGACGGTGTTACTGCACTCGAGTCGGAGTAGCGAACGGTGTGGCCGTCTTTGCATTGTAGTGTGGGGCACGCTGTCTGTGGTGAGGTGTGTAATGCTGACCTGTTCAAAAAATACTGGACTAAATCTCGGTCCCTCGTCTCCGATCTTCCTACTCTATTCGGTTCGTTTTAAATGGTCCGGTTTAGACCATGTTTCCAACGTGATGTACGCTGATGAGTATGCTTGAGCGTTATGTTTTCTTCGTTTCACCCGCTCCATCTGTATGCTTTAGCTTGTAGCGTCACCGCTCCGGCTACTGGTCGTTTCGACTCGTCTTTCTTTTTCTCTTGCACATTTTCCTTTTATCTGATTCCACTTGCTTCATCCACATTACTCACACTGGCAACATTTTTCTACCTTTGTTTTCAAACAGATTTATGTTTACCTCTGGCATCTATCGAGGAAAGACGAAAAAAAGACTTGTGGAATGGAAGTATGGAACGGCGTTTGAGTAATTTTTGTTTTGTACGATTATGACTCGAGAAGCGATGCTATGAATACGTATGCTGTGCCTCTATTGGTTTCGTCGCACATTGTTACCGTCGTCGTTCGCCGGGAGGTCTAGACAGGTCTAGAGGCGGCGCGGGATACCGTAGGCACGACGGAAGACGATGGCTGATGGACCGGTGGATTGACGTGCGGTGCTCGGGGCGGGCGTTTTCGTTCCGAGCGAAGCTCTAGACTCCGGTCGACGACCGGTGCTCGGTATCAGTCTAAAACGCTATGACGGTCGCGGCGAGGTCTCGAGCGGGGGGCTACGCGCCGAGCGTCTTGGTGTTCCACCACCGCGTCCATACGGGTCAGACCGTCAAAGGCTCCGAGGCTCTGGCTCGGATTCGGTTCCCTCAACAGAGTTGGGATGGAAGGAGACGGGGAGGAATGGAATGGAAGATGGTACGTAAGTTGCTTGTCGTCCGAGGCTTTCTTTCCCTCTCGGCGAAAGCGATCTCGCTGCATCCAAGATTCGAGCCCACTGGCAGCGTGGTCGCGGTCCAGGATTCGACGTAAATACCGCCTCGTGGACGGCATCCGAGATGGCCCGGCGCGTTCGTCGTCGCGTAGCGACGCAGCCAGCAGGGAGAACGAGTGCAAGCCGAAAATTTGACGTCGATACACTGCCTCCCAACGTTTTCGCTTCACGTTTACGGTCCGATATGTTTTCGAAGCGTGATGGCATCGCGATGGAGTCACTTGCGAGGACTGATCACATGCGACCCGGGTATCAAGTCGTTTGCTCCGGTTCCGACGCGAGCTGCCGCAGAACGCGATATGTAACCCCCCGAGAAGGATATCGTCAGGTGCCGGTAATTTGTGGACCTGTACCAAACGATGGCGGGAAGGAAAACGTCGAGTGCCGAGTTGGTCGTGCACACGAGGTACGTCCCATAATCTAAGTTCGATCGCCCAGTCGACGATCCTGCGGGAGCGAGCCTTGGGTCTAGCATTCCATCGCCAGAGAACGTGAGTGAAACGGGATATCTTCGACTTCGAACTCGATGAATCGACACTGGAGGTGGGAAGGAGTCAAGACACATTCACCTCTCGAGGTCACCGGTTCCGAGGGACGGTCCAACAGGTTGGGGTAGCCGTGGACTGGTATGGTGCGCAGTGATTCAGAATGAAGAAGCCATCCATGTATGAAACATGTGCCCTGAGCCTTGAGGTGAGTTCCCGAGTTCGTGGCGGTGAATGCATATCCTTGTGCCAGTAACGAGTTGATCAGTTCGAAACCTGGGATCGACTCTTCTGAAGAACGACTCGGACTCGGGCGACGAGGTAGGCACGTGGAATCTGGACTCCGACGAGTTGTTCCTTTCCAGCATCCAGCATCACTAAAAACATACGAGTTGAGAACTCGGTTTGGGCCTTTGGCCCAAAGTGGGTAATGTTAAATCCAAGTAATTTAAGTAGATGTTAAGTCCACAGGCTAAGTGATTTTTTGTGAGTAAGCTCGAGGCTGATTGGAATGTCATCAGCCTGTAGGCCTTGTTCCTCAGCCCACAGGCAGATGACATTCCAATCAGCCTCAAGCTTACCCACAAAAAATCACTGCCTGCTCCTATTTCTTCCATTCCTTTTTTTTTTTCATATATTGTTATTATCTATGTACACAAAAATTACATATTTTGGTGGGTACAAAATGACAGCAGAGTGAGCATTCAGGCTCGAATTGACAGAGGGAGTGATGGGAGAGTGACAGGACCCGAAAGAGGACAGCAAGGGCCATTGGGTGAGCATTCAGGCTTGAATTGACATGGTAGGGGTGATGGGACCTGAAAAGAGACGGTGAAGGTGCTGGGTGAGCACTCGAGCTCGAATTGACATGAAGGGAGCAACAGGAGAGTGATGGCACCCAAAAAGAGATTGTGAGGGGCACCAGGCAAGTGTTTGGGTTCAATTTGACATGGAGAGCGACAGGACCTGAAAAGTGATGGCGAAGGTGTTCAGTGAGTGTTTAGGCTTGTATCCCACTGTTGCAGTGTGCATGTGGCTTTCCCACACAAAAAAGGAAAACAACGTGGAATTTAGCAATGCAACCAACACAACCAAAGCAACCAAAGCAACTGATGCAACCAACACAACTGCTTGTACCAACCCAGGTAAGCCAAGCGTCACATTGCCATAGGGTCCAGACGGTTGCCTGCTCATTCTTAAGATTTTTACCACATGGCCTTGGAAAGGAATCATAACATTAACAATGGGCACCAAGAGAGTCAGTATTGAAAGAGGGTTTATAGAACTACCTACATATAGGAATGCATTGCTACTCCCTCAGCACCAATGGTACTCCTGATGGCGATGGCTGTGAGGTCTTTGCTAAACGTTGCAAGTGAGGATTTCAAGGCACAATGGTGGTTGATTGTAATGAATTGGATTAGCTCATCAACCAGGCATGTAGTGCTGGTACAATTAGTTGCTCCTCTGGTGCTACAGTGAAGGCTCATAGAGGCTGGTTGATGAACTGCTTACTGGAGGTATTGAAGCTTCTAGCATATCTTCTTGCTGTTAGTTTGAATTTAGGGTTTGAGTCGCTTCAGTGCCATCAACCCCATTGTGCAGAACCACTTCTGCCATGTAAGTCAAAATAAGCTTGAATGCATCTTAAATCCATAATGCCACCAGCATGTAAGCTCAGAAGTTGCAAACTTGACATGCAGGAATCTGTAAATTGGTATGAATCAGATCTAGCAAAATTATCCTTACTGTCATTAGACAGCATACTAGTAGCACAATAGCACACTTGTATGTATATTTGACTGAATAGTACTGTTACAGCAATAACTACCAATTTGCATCATGTTATGATTTCTTTCTTCTTTATACTCCACTTCACTCTGCTGGTGTAACCCAGTGACTCACTTTTGTTCTTCTCTTCTTCAGAACTAATGGAATGTTCCAACACATTCTACACCCTTCTATTGTATTACTAATATGCTGATGTGTTGTTTACTGCAGATGACTCATTCAGACTTCCTCTGACTCATCTGCTTAGTTATCCTTTTCCTTTCCTTTATTTAAACCCTCGCTTGCTTGTGTATTCTCCTTAAGCTAGATCTCCTTGAGTATCACCTCGAATACACCTGCTTGCACCTGATCCTCTAAACCTCTAAGTCCTCATTCTACTTTGAGTGGATGCTCTCTCAAACTCTTGATTGTGCCAACTCAAGGTGAACCCTTGCTCTACTCTTGAAGGAAGCCCCTTCTGAGTAACCCAGAATCTTTGACCCAAGAGAATGCCCCCTTGGCACTTTACCCCTCATCTCAACCTTGCCATATTGAGACTATGCCTGGCCCTACTTGGACCAAGTGTAACAAAAGGTCTAGCTTACTTCTTGTGACTACCATTGTTGTAGCTTGCCACTATTGATCCCTTTGACAATGATCCCTATGGCCCTCTTTGGACCACCACTCAGGGAACCCTAGAACTCTCAGATACCTCAGAAACCTTGAATAGCAGAACCCCTCACAAGGAACCATCTTACTCTGACCCTGATGAAAACCTCAACTCAGAATCCTTATCTGACAAACTACCCAACCAACTCTTGGTTGTGTTAAACACCCCCAGAATTCCTACACCACCATCCCCAACCCCAGTTGCTCAGACTGGTCATCTTTTCAATGTACCCCCACTCCCACCACTCCCACCACACTTTCCCAAGATGTCCACCTCTTCAAAACCTATACAATTTCAGCTGAATAAGCCACCTCTATTCAATGGCACCCCCTCAAAATTCAATAACTGGCTTGCTGCTGTCAAAATCTACCTAGCCACCAACAAAGTCATGTATTCTGATGACAACAAACAGATCTTCTTTGCCCTTTCTCACATGACAGAAGGATCCACTCTTGTCTGGGCATGCACTTTCATCCAAACCCACAAAGATCCTGCTAGGAAGGGCAAGTACAACTTTGGAAAATATAAAGATTTCTTTACCTCCATTGTAGAGCTCCAGAGCGCTCTACAATGATATCCACCCATTCCTCCACCTTCCAGGCCTTGCCTGATGACCACCAGACCAGCCCTGAGCCTTTCATGACATAGGAACTGATGGGCTGATACTTTTTCCCACAGTCTGACCATTCTCAGCCCATATCCAACACTCTGAGGCCAATAGACTGATAGACTGATGCTTTTTCCTGCAGTCTGGACTACCTTTGGTCCAACCTCTAAAGGACTGATGCTCTCAGTCCAATAGTCCAACAGAGCTGAAGCTTTTTTCCATGGTCTGATCAATGTCTCCTATGTATCTGATAGTGTGTTAGACATCTACTTAAGGTCTTTTGTGTATTTACACATGTATCTCCCTTTATCTCCCCTTATTTCCCTCTTACTACCATTCTATCACTGCTTTTTGGACCTTTCAGATAGCCTGAAAACCACCTGAGAACACTCCTCCCTTCACCCTTGACCTGTTATGCTGGTTGTGTAGCTCCTAGCAGTGTTCCATCAAAGTGGAATGTTGATTTTATCAAAGGGTCTCGCAAGACTTGAACTATTGAGGCAAGTAGTCACTAGAAACTACACTGGATTGGGTAGAACTAGCTTAGGGCTAAAGTACATGGGCATTGGGTATTTATACATTCTGGGTGGAGATGGGAACTATGAGGGCCAAAAGAAGAGATACCCTAGAGGAGAAATAGATGTTCATGTTGTGAGGGAAACAAGAATCAAGGAAGTGGAACATGGAAGGATGGAACAGCATGTCTGGAACTCCATGTGGAAGTGATGGAAATAGAGATCGGTAGAAGTACAAGAAGGTGAGTCACAGTTGTAAAGGGAAAAGAGAACAAGAAAAAGGGAAACAAACTGTGGCATATTCTTGACACCTCTATTGGTCCCATGTTTCCAGGAACTGGGCAAACTCTTGGCAAAAGAACTCATGCTCTTCGAGGGAGATTGTAACATTATCCTTTTCATAGCTTTGAGTTACCGACTCAATAACCTTGTTGGAGGGCCTCTGGAATGGGGATGGGGGCATGAGGGCAATGGAGGGGAGCGTGTCCAATGTAGAGACCGGTAGACCTCTATGGTCATATCACCCCTTCCTATCATATTCTGACCACATACTTCTTTCTGTTATGATCACTGTTACAATCTCCCCTGAGGAGATGGCCTTCTTCCATCAAGAGTATGCATGGTTCCTTGAAGCTCGGCCTCTATAGACATCCCAGTATATGCTGCCTCTTTTATTTCTTCCAATGACTCACAGCTCTTCTTGTATTAACACCATGTTCCATTTCATTCCACTTCCACATGGAACCTGTTACCCTTCCATCTCCATTCCCCTTTTGTAGTTATCCAGATCTGACTCATGTCGTTGACTCATTCCTCATGGATGTCTGTAACCTCCTCTAGGGTATCTCTCATTTTGATCCTCATAGTTCCCATCTCCATCAAATACATATAAATACCCAATGCCCTGTACCAGTAGCCTTAAGCTAGTTCTATGCAATCCCAGCATAGTCCTTAGCAGCCGCTCTTCTCAACAGTTTGAGTCAACGCGAGACCCTTTAGAAAAGTCTTTGTTCCACTTCAGACAGAATGCTGCTAAGTTCTATGCATCCACGTAACAAAAGAACTAGCTTTCTCTATCTCCCCTCCACACCAGAAAAGGGAGATGCTTAAAAACAGCAACCATTCCTTCCAGGTACAGAGCGGACTCCTCGGATGATGAACTCCAACCATCTGGACTCTTTTCCCTTTCTACAAAAAATCCCCCTGACTCTCCTTGAAGAATCGCTGGACCTTCCTGAACCCCCTCTTCCCCTTTTCCCCCCCTTACCTGCCAAGTCATAAGAACCACCCACCTTGCTGGAACCATTGCAGCCACAGTAAAGGAACCCTCACCCATATGAAGTGAATCACCCAGAGAGAGGAGATTGCTCAAAGAAGGACCAGTCTCTCCATGACCTCTCATAGTAGAAGCCCTAGCAGAAGCCCTAGGCCCAGCCCCAACAGAAACCCTTGAAGAAATCGCCCAATGACCTTGGTTCAGAACCCCGCCCATATCCCCAGACTTTGCATCCATGGCTGACCAAGACGAGAACCACAAGGCTCATGAAATGAAAGCAGGACTCCCAGAAGGGTTTTCTGGAGAACCTCAAGATGCTTGATGGTGGAGCAATGCAATGAAGGCGTACTTCATAATAAACCAGAACATCCATACCCCCAAACAACAACAACTTATCTTCTTTAACATGATGAACAAAGGATGAGGAAGGTTCTACACTGAACCACTCTTAGAAAAGCTTCTAGACCCAGAGATCGACAAAAAGGATAAACCCATGTTGGAAGCAATCGTTCAGGACTTCTTGAAGACCTTCACCCCCCATGACGAAAATGCCATCATCCAAGGAAAACACTCTCATCTCTTCCAGAATCTCCATGATAAGGAGAATGGCTTCTTTGACTATGTAACCAAGTTCTAGCTCTTTGCCACTAAGTCAAAGATCACCGATCCTGTAACCCTTATTGACTGCTTCAATGAAGGCTTAGACCCAGACATCACTGCCATGATCATCTCCATGGAAAATCCTTTCACAACTCTCACTGGATGGATCAAGAAGGCAAGCCAATTCCATATCCAGAAAACTAGACTTGAATGGTACAGAAAAGGAAGGACAGTTGGACATCTTCTCCCTCACGATAATCGTCCTCATCGCAATCCCAACACAATGGATGTTGACACCATCCGCCTTACCACGGTCAAAAGAGCCCACCACATCAGGGACAACCTCTGTTTCATCTGCCATAAGAAGGGATGTTTGACACGGTATAGAGCTCTAGAGCGCTCTATGGTGATATCCACATATTTCCCCACCTTCTAGGCCTTGCCTGATGACCACCAGACCATCCCCGAGCCTTCCAACACATAGGAATCGAAGGACCGACACTTTTTCCTGTGGTCTGACCATTCTTGGTCTATGACCGACACCTTGGGCCAACAGTCCGATAGACTGACGCTATTTTCCTGCGGTCTGGACCATCGTTGGTCTTACTTACGGTCTTTGGACTACCTCCAAAACACCCTAATGCGATGCCTTACACTATTCTGTACCTTAGTTACAAAGCCCGACAGTCTTGGGCCTTCTTAAGGACAATTTGTGTATTTACATATGTTATCTACCTTTTACCTGCGCTTTTACCACCTGTCAGACTGCCCAAAAACCCTCTAGATCACCTTCAGACCATCCTCCCTTTATCTTTGATGCTTCCCAGACCTTCTCGACCGAGTCCGCACCTTCAGACTTTTGAACTCCGCTTTCCTGCGCCTTCGGACCAAGTGTCGGTTCATCCCAGAGCCTCTAGGACATCAGCAAACGATCTCAGATCCCCTTTGGGTCGAGCCTATCGTGCCCACAGACCCACACTTGCTGTCCTCACAGAGAGGATCGCTGTTTTACAGCGGAACCATCCCTGCCAAGGACTCCCCAAGAAAGGAAGACGAGAAGGGAAAACTGTTACAGTCACATGAGAGGATGGCCCCATCATTTCTTTCCCTCCCATTCCTGACTCTCCCATCCTTGTTCCCAATGACCCCATGGAGACCTCTAGCTCCACAGCCACCACTCTACCATACCTGGTACACAGACTATCCAAGATACAAAGAAAGGATGACTAGAAACCCTTCACCCTCTCAATGTGTGGTAAACCACAGAAACCCTTTCTGGACTTCTTTTGCTTCCTTCTTGTACTTCTACTGATCCCTATTTCCATCGTTCCACATGGGGTTCCAGACACACTGTTCCATTTCCCATGATCCACTTCCTTTGATCCTTTTGTCTCCTTTTGACCATGGACACCCATGCTCCATTTAGTAGAACCCTCAAACCTGAAAGTTCCCACCCCTGCCACTTCCCAGTATATAAGTTGGGTACTTTCTCTCATCTTCTCTAGCTAGTTCTATGCCTACCAAGCCTAGTAATCTAGTTCCCCTTCCACGTATTCCTCTATGCATAAGACTGTTCGATCTAGTCACTGGTATTGAACCCTTGACCCTAGCCTTAGCCATTGCTACTAGAAAACCCACTTTGCTGTCTAGCCAACCACTACAGCATTCCTTGCTTTGTCTATAAGACTTTGCTCTACTTTGAGTGAGCACTGCTAGGTTACTACACAACCAGCATAACAAAAGAACTAGCTCTCTTCTCTCCCTCTTCGTCATAAGAGTAGGAGACTACCCTTGGACCTCCTGTTATGCTCGGGTCGTAACAGCAAGCTCTGAGAGCTTATCAGAGCGTAGATCGCCCTTATCGGACAAGATCTGGCTGCAAGATCAGCTTATCAAGTCCTTGGTCAAGCACGGGCCTTGATCTTTTTCCTCAAGAATGCTGCGCATTCTTATCTTATCTTATCACGGTGCGGCTGTGCCCCAC
>JBBPLT010000204.1:0-44429 GCA_038089955.1 Strobilomyces dryophilus
TGGCCAGTTTCCGAACGTTGCACTGACTCCTTAAAGGAACTGTTCAACTCCCATGACATCTGCCCTCTCCCTACCTTCGACACTGATGGAAAGTTGATCCCCCCCTCTCAATATGAAACGGCTCTCAAAGGGGCAACAGTCGAAGTACACTTCACTCTTACACACAATTTTATCAAGAAGGTCAAACGTCACATTTATTCGACACAGTTACGCAAGTTGGAAGTCCTTCGCGCCCCTGACGCTCTTCCCAGTAGCCCTTTCAAGCGCGTCCATGTGAGCGCAACGTTTGAACGTCTCCCTCGGTTTTAAATCACATAACTCCTATGTTAGCTCTTCCTTTCCTTGTACTACTTCTGTTGTTCCATGACTCCACATCGTACTGTTCAAGTTTGTATTTTCCCTGTACTCGTTCAATGTACTACTCTACTACTAAGTCTGTGAGTTGCCTCTCCTCATAAGGTTCTTTACTACTTGTTTACTCTCCTTTCCTCTTCTTCTCGCTTCGTCTCTTCAAATGCTTGTCTTGCCTGTCCAACTTGACATACTCTCGATAACTGTTTAGCTTGTTCCTTACGCCTCTTTGACAAACACTTTTGTACTACGTACTTGAAAACTATGTGCTTTTTATCACGGATAACGGTATTCGTAAACAAGGTTCCTGCCGAAGTTCGGCCATACATCTAGTCATTGACTTTCACATACTTACATCAATTCTGAATTGAGAAAGGTAAGATGCCCGTCAACGCCGCTTATCAATGAATTATGATCTGAGCCGAATCGCGGAATGCACGCGGCCCGTTCTGCCGGTGCGGAGAAGTGGCCCGTCTGTACTAGGCTAGTCCGTAGCGTGTACGTATACTAATTCATCGAGCGTCAAACTCGAGCGTCTCGTTCGCTCCGCCAGTTCGGGTGATTCCTATTGAAACCTGGACGCAGATCGACATAGCTGTTCATTGCTCACCGAGTCAGGGTCGAATCAACACGGTCTAACACATCACCGGGAGAGCCTCCAGAGCGACTACTGCACCTCGATTGTCCGAACATTCTCGATCAGCTCTGCTAACTTCCCGTCCCGAATCCGAACCATGATCAACGCGTCCGCAGCGACTCGCCTATACTCGACGCGCGACACCCCTTCCAACAAGAGGGCCCCAAACGGCTGCCTGAGGCGCACGATGAATCGCAGCACCTGTGTTGTCTTGTCCAGCGCTGCTGCGCCGGCATGGAACTCCTGGTCGAGAAGCGGGCGGATCCAGGGATGCATGAGACAGAGATCGGCCTTTCCCGTCAAGTCTTCCGTCGTTTCGATCTCGACCTCTCCGAGTACGGACGACGTCGCGTGACACGTATGGAGCCCAGTGATGGGGTCTGGCTCCGAGGTACAGATGATGTTGGCGAGGGAAAAGACGATCCCTGGAAGTCGTAACCGGCTAGCGGCGATGGTGACCGACGGAAGTTCAGTGAGGCGATTATGAAGGTTCGACGCCAGAAGAATGTCCGGAAGAGAAGAATGTAACGATGCCACCATACAATCCATCTCGGTTGTCTCGATAGGCACGGGGATATGTGGTGGCTCTAGTTGATTATAGACGGTGAGGTCTGTTGGCAGGCAGCTATTATAACTACCCGCACTCCCTGTCCAAGCAAGAACTGTGACGTCGCCCGATCCTGTTAGGACATACTCCAGCAGACGACTGACTGCACGATCGCCCTCGCCGTATATGACCGGAATCGCAGCATTGAAGATCCCGAGCAAGGAGTATGCGACATCTTCCACGAGAGTCGTTTGACGCATAGAAGCCAGGTATAGCTTCTCTCGTACTCTGTCGAGACCAGGACGAACCACAGCCAGCTGCTGTGCAGACACCCCTGTGGCCTGTTGCATTTCCAAAATGATGACAGGTGACTGTTTGTGATTGGATAAAGTCAGGCCAAGGTAAGGCTTCCAGTCTTCTGCATAGAACTGGAGTGTCTCGGCAGCAACATATTCTTGGAATGTCCACCCTCTCGTATTCCAAATGCTCCTCTGCAGACCACCAGGAACTTTGGTTTCTGAGGAGACGCCGCGAAGGTACACAATTGTAAGGGATGAGCCGCGATACCACGTGAACATCGCGGCCAACGACTCTTGCAATATCACATTGTTTAACTTGTCCACACAGGAAGAATCACTCCATGCCCATCGGAAACCAAGGGATTGCACGAGCGAACAGAACATCTGTAGTTTGATATTGGCTGGCGACGGATCTAGATCGTAGATTGAAATATCCTGGACTTGATGAAGCAGAGGTTCGTCGTTTTCCCACCGGTGTGAGAGCATCACGTATCGATAAAACTTCTTGACTTCCCTGTAGATTCGTGCATGGTCGAGCTGCATGGTCATTGACGAGACTAATTCACTGTAAATTGGGAGTTCCTCGAATGCTCGCGCTTGTTGTTTTTTGTCATAGACGCGACCGGTGTTGGTATCAATCAAAATGCGCGGCATATGACGGATGGTCTGTTGTACAACACGCCGAATGGTTGGTGTAGCATCGACATACAGACTACGGCATTCTATGGTAGGTGATGGACGAACGGTGCTGAAGCGATACCGAGAGATGACTCACCCTGGATGTGGTCGTAGGGAGACTCTTCCAGTTTTGAGAGCATCTGATGGAATGCTTCAGCAGCTTCTGCATAGCGTCTCGTGCCGTACAGAACTGCATGCATCCTTTCGAAACCCTTGTAAGACGATGGATCAAGTTTGATGAGCTGTGCACATTGTCATTCACCAACTATCACTCCACGAAGCCAAGAATACCTCGTCAGCATCGTTCAGGGCGTCCTTCCATAAGTTCATCGAAGCGTATGCTTTGCTCCGCTTGATGAGGATATCCGCACGGTTGCCCGGGTCCAGCGATAGCATGGTTGAGAGATGCTTTACACCTTCGCTGTGGTTTTCAGAACCAAGTGCTACATCGGCTAGTTTCTCCAGCTTCTCTGCACATCGCCGTCGAAAATCTGTATCAGATATTCAGACAAGACTGTCAACTTCCGGCGCGGAATTACTCACCAACCTCCCACTGCACACGCTCGCTGTCGGTATCTCTGTCAGTCCCATGTTCCTTTTGCAACCGTCGAAAACACATGATTGCCTGATTGGTGCGACCGTCCCCTTCAAGAGTATCACAAACCACCCGGAAGACGACGAATATCGAACACTTGAACTAAACCAAAGGAGAGTCGATGTCGGAATTAAATCTACCGCGCGAAACATACCTTGGCAGCAGCATCCAATGCACTATCGACTGAGCCCCGAGTCAACACCGCCCTCGCCCACTTGGCTAGTAAAGTGTTATCAGTGGACTGATGAATAGATAATGCAGCAGAGTATGCTGCAACTGCTTCGTCTTCTCTCTCGATGTTCAGTGCCTCATCACCACTACACTCTAGTTTTGATACGCAACGTTTGGAAAATTCTGACGCATAATGTGAACTCAACCATATCATATATCGTACAAAACCCACCCGTAAGCCAATTCATAATTAGCTTGCTGGTTCTAACTCCCTCGCTTGCGGAGTCAGTGAGCTCGATGAGGGAGGTTGCAACATCGATATATCTGGCCTCAGCATACAGAGCCTCACATTGATGTTTCTGCTCATGAGCCCGAACAATTTGCTCAAAGCCATAGGCTTGGCGCTGAGAGTTTGATAGCTCGTCGCGAAGATGCTGAATTGTTTGTTCGAGACGTGAAATTATGATGTCTATCATTCATATAACGAGCGTGGATGTCAATGAGGCACGACCCTGGCAGATGGACCTACTTGAACTCTCCCCCAGCGCACGAAGATTGCCACGAAGGGAATCGATGGATTCAAGGAGACCAGACTCCTTTTCATTGGCTATACGTTGGACCACAGCGAGCTCGCGACGGAGATCTCGCACGGTTTTCCCCAGATTTTCATCTGATGGATATGGATGTTCAGGTTAGTGAGTAAAGGTCAGTGTCGCGATGAACGCACTTGCGCCCTGCTCAACAGTCGCACGATACTCGGGTTCCTCGGGCAATATCTGCAAGGATGGAAGAATCGGTTTGCGATTAGCAACAGTCTTGTTGACTACACTTTCGAACCCAGTACACTTACATTACGATAGGCCAAGGGGATCAGGTCATGAATTTTTCGCAAGCTGATTTTCCTTCCCCCACTGATGACAATGTCGTTGTATGATGAGATGGCCATGGAAACGATTACTGGCGTGTGCTCGATGAGAGGTCCAATTTGCTTGTGCGTTGTGGTGTCCCAGAACGAGAAGGACGATTCTGCAGAAGCCGCGATGAACGCGCCGTTGCTCGCCAAAGCGATTGATCTAGCTTGTTTATTGCTATGAATGCGCCATTGCGAGAGTACGGTTCCCGTGAACACATCGAAGCATATGATGTCACCGCTGCAATCCAGGGCGAAAAGTCGCTTGCTATCGTTGATCCAGGCGAGAGATTGGTTCAAGGCCGAATCGACTTTGATAGCGACATTGACGAGGCGGTTGCCAGTATGACTGTCGTAGATCTGGACGGAGTCGCGCCACCAGGTGGCCGTGGCCAGGAGGCGTCCGTCAGGAGAAAACTTGACCGCGCCTACAGAGCTGTCGTGCTCCAAGGGGGCGAGCAATCGCTGACCAGTGGAGAGGGACCAGAAACAGACCGTCCTGTCGTTCGAGCCGGTCGCGATCCTCGTCGTGTCTGGTGAGACATCCACGACACGAACCCAACTGCAGTGAGCCTTGAACTCGCTCACTTTTGAGTGGCTCTCCGCGTCCCATACTGCGACTTGGCCGCAAGTCGTTCCACTCACTACCCACTTTCCATCTTGTGACACGGTGAGATTGCCAACAGTGCCCCCAGCGTCCATCGGCGTCCCCATCTCCCTGCCGTCCTCGACTCGCCAGCGCCGGATCTTGCCTTCTTCACCACCGCTCACGAAATGCCTGCCATCTGTGAGGAAGGCGATTGACCATATATCAGCTCGACCATCGATTTCGACCAGTTTGGCGTAGGGATCGTTTTCGCCCGATTCTGAGGATACCGTCACCGCAAACTCGAATGCCATCGCCGGTTCGGCTGCTCACCGCTCCTGGGTCGTCGGCGGACACTCAAAGACATTTCAGGACGACGGGAATAAGCATGCGTGGTATGTGATAAATTGCCGTGAGATTAGTTCACACAGCCTACCATCATGCAGCGTTGCAGCATTAGATTAGCCCAGCAGGCGGGCGCATCAAGAGTTCGCTTTTCTGTTACCGATTGGGATGGCCCCGAAGTTGGTATGGCTGCATTACCTTGGAAGACCCGCCAATGACCACTCAGACCAGTTACCATCCGACGACATCGGACCTCGGTGGATGAGCGGAATACAAGTGCCCCGCGCTGGCCCGAAACCAGTTTCCAATCTACTCTGATCATCCCTCGCCAATCGGCGGCACCATTGAAGCTCAATCCCAGCTGCGCCAGTAACGCTCACCGGTGGAGTGTATGTGTGCATGTGTACACTTGAGGTGAGTTCATTGCCTGTCAAATCTATCAATAGCTCAGTCAGGGTCAGCATATCCGCCGCGGTTCTGCCGCTATTACTACCATGCTTTATCCGGTCCGACCCACTTCCGAGCGCTGCTTGTTCCCTTCCCTCTTTCCTCGTTTTTCTCGTTCAGGATCGTTTCATACTTGAACGTGGGTATTCCAATCGGAATATATATTCTAATGGCGTTTCCGTGAACACGTTTGGCTGCGCAGGCCTGATCCTAGCCACTCCTTTCATCCACGAACCACGATGCGCAACCTCTTGTTAGGCCTGACTCTGTCCCTGTCATCATCGCTCATTCCCTGCATCCTTGCCGGACTACCGACCAACAAGATATATGGTGTAAACCTGGGTTCATGGTGAATGGTTCTCATTTTCGGTGTTAGCTCGGCTCCCGAACGCTGTATAGGCTCCTGCTCGAGGCCTGGATGCTCCCACAAGGTACGCAAGTCCGCCGTCTTACGACGCGCCCCCGTCTTGACGATCTTCAGAATGGGAGGACATGGGCGGGCAGTCATGCTCGAATTGCGCGGATTGCATCGCCACCGAATCGTAAGTTGGGTCTTCGTTCTGACACCTCCAGTATTCCATGCCTCTCTAGCGCATTCGCCAAAGCGTATCCCGACACTGTCGACCAAAAATTCGCTGAACATTGGTCTACCTGGTTCACTGAGTCTCACGTCGAACAATTCGTAGCAGCCGGAATCAACACCGTCCGAGTCCCGGTGTGTATGCGCGTTAACTTTCTATTATATTACGTCCTCGGGACGCGCGTCGACCTTTCAGCTTGGATATTGGATCGTCGAAGCACTTGTTAACCGCCCGGAGGAAGCATTCCCTCGCGGGGGTCTCGCACACCTAGTATGTGTTTCAAAGGATGAAACTTGCTCCAAAATCTTAACATAAGACATTGACAGCGCCAAGGGCTGAGCTGGCTGAAAGAAGCTGGAATTCAGGCGATTTTGGATCACCATGCGTTACCGGGTGTTCAGACACCAGGACAACAATTCACCGGAAAGTGCGTGGTTCGGCTTCCAAACATGTTCGTTGAAGCTGAATAGGCGATAGCTGTACTACTGATGTTCAGTTCTACGTCAGTGCGCGTGACATATGACAGCGTATTTTGTACGATCTGATCACTCGTTTGCTAGACATCTTATAACTACCATCGCGCTTTGGTTTGGACCGCTGTGATGACCTCCCTTGCGCATCTCGATCCCAACTTTGGCAGTGTTTTTTCCATCGAGGCTGTCAACGAACCTATCTCTGATGCTACGAAAACACCGGGCTATGGCGAATGTGTGCTTCTTCGTGTTTATCGATCCATCTCCCCTCTGACATTTCATTTTAGTTCAGAAGAACTTTGTTCAGGTTGTTCGTGCTGTAGAGCTCACTCTCGGCATTCCGCTACCTGGGATGCCAACGAGTCGTTCCTTCTCACCAACAAACTTCACCGCTGCGCTTGGTGATACATGCTCATCTTCCCTATTCAACGACGATGTTGTTGCAGCAATTGAGGATGCTATTCCCATCCTCCTTGACATCGCCTTTGATTGCGGCCTCGACGACGTCTTTACGAAGAAGCCTTTCCACCGCGAGACCCCGTTAGTTACAAAGTAAGATTTCCGATGCCTGAGTGTATACTGTGTTTTAGATCGCTCTAAGCTTCATGGATGTCAACTGGCAGTCCAACAACCCACCCAACCCTGCAGATGCTGCGATTGGACCTCAGGGATACGATAACCATTTGTATTACTCGTAAGCTCTACTCGTAGCCTAGGTGTCCTTTGGCTTACACGAACTTCAGGTTCGGGGTAATACTTACCCCGAGATGTATCTTGAGCTTCACTTATTTCCCGTTCTAGGGTGTCGCCGATGCGAATCCAGACGCTTACATGAAGAGCATTTGCAGTCAGTTATCTAAAGTGTTTCTTGAACGTGTCGTTCACCACCCTACCCTACCCTCAAGACCTGCAGCGCATCCAGAACGATGTCGCACTCGGTGACTCGCCTCTTTGGTTTGGCGAGTGGGGGCTCCCGACGCAATTCAACGCGACGGATGAGTTCCTCTACAAGTGGGCAGACGCTCAGAAGTTAGCGTATAGCAAGGGCGCCGGATGGATTGTAAGCCTCGTGGCTTGGCGCACACAGGAACCCTTCTCATTCGCGCCGTGCAGTTTTGGAACTTCAAAACAGAGATCTCGAACCTGACGAACGGGAACGCGCTGGCCCGGCAATGGTGCGTGTTGCACGGTCGAACTGATCGAACGACGTATGTTGACGATCCGCTCTTGTACATAGGTCGTATCTCGAAGGCGTCAAACTGGGATTCCTCACGCGGAACCCTGCCGACTATCACGACCCCAACGTGTGCGCGCCGTACATCAATGGCACGAGCACGAACAGCACGACGGCCAAGACGTCATGACGTTTGTGTCAGATACGTTGGCGACGCGCTCACGCCGACTACCCCCACGGATCATTCGTTCAATAGACGCATTTATCAGTAACCCTTCGTTTTATCATACCGAGCACTTCGATACCTAATCGATCCGCCAACGTTCCTTTGTTTCGCTACTCCTGCTGTCGATTTCGAGTCGTGCTATATCGGTGGGGTTGTGCTCGTGGAACTAAAGAGTGAATACCCACCACTGGCCACCTCGGGTTGCTAAGTCCTCGCCGCATGTCAATGATATACTATGCAGGAGCCGGTCTCGCGCACGGGAACAAACTGCGCGATCCGTAGATCAGATGACATCCCGGGTGGGAGACGGTCTCACTTTGTAATTACGGGTTCTACAGGTAAGCTAATCGATTGGCTTCCGTCCAACACTATGCGGCGTTCTAAGCATTCGTGGTCTCATGTACGCGGCATGCTGAGAACGTGCCGCATCGAAGAGAAAGTTCAAACCCAAAAAAAAGCTGGGCTGGCTCTCTAGTCGATGATGCTCAGCTCCCTGGTACATGTCTTGGTAAACTCGTCCTTATATGCATCCTAGATCCTGCTGGGCAGGGTCAGAGATGAAATACAGGTCGTTTGAAAATTAGGTGGATCAAGTCAGCCCCTTGATGTATAGTTCTTTCACCCATGTCACTTGCTCTACAGATAGCTTGTTGCACTGCTAGATATGTATTAGCTAGCCAACTATTGTAGATGAGTTGGAAAACTTGGGATGGTAGAATCACTCACTGATAGATACAATCTTTCAACAGTGGGGTATCAGTCCAAGATTATCTAGTGGTATGCATAATATGGAATGAGTTGATGCATAGGAAACTGACTTCTTTAAACAGCACAGAGCACACAATTTAATTATTTTTAATAGCCCACCTGTGGAACAAGGGAAGCATGAATCCAAACTTGCTTTGAAACCTCATTTGTAAGGCATAAATCTGACATACCCATGCTGAATTGTGACCCTGATGAACCCAAGCCTGTGGGTTTCAGATGTGAGCATCTGCATTCTCCATGTCTCAAGATGTTGGAGTACACCCACTTAGAGATGCTGCTGATCCCAAGGGCCATGATGATTTCACAGTATAGAGGTATGTTGAAGTTGCTCACAAGCTGAGGCTGGATCCCTGGAAACACAAGAGAAAACCCAGTAGCTAGTTGCACTTTTCAGTATGCTACTCAACAAGAGGGCAGTAGTGTAACCTTCTGTGGTGAAAGTGGCCATTGCACCCCTATGAAAGCGAGTCAAAAGAAACACTGCTAACAACAGTCAGTGCCTCACATTCTTATAATCCATACAAGTCAAATGGGTCAGGTATAAGTGGGATCATCACAATCCAGGACAAACTATGTGGATGATAACCAAAGACACGAGTGCGCCAATGACTGGAGCCACGGGGAGAGAAGCACCCACCAAAGAGGGCTCAAGTCGAATCATATGACCTGAGGCGCAAAGTCCACGTATCAGAAGCGTCGAGGAGCGTCGAAGAGGTCTGTAGCAGGCAGATGAAGCCGCAGAGGTCGCAATGTCAGCACAAGCGACTGGTGCCAAGGAGAAGGAAAAACTCACCAGAGAAGGCTGAGGTCGACCCAACCGAGCCGAAACGCGAAACAGAAATATGTACAAGGCGATCCCTACAATGTCTGGGATTATCACATAAGCGATCAGGAAGGGCGGATCGGCGCGAGGAACGCGCCACGTCGAAATGGGCTGCCAGGAGACGATAGTGTAAGCACGCTGGCTTACCTAGGTCCCGTAACTAGTACATATACCGTCCGCGATACTGAATGATAACCATTCAGTATTTCTGCCTTTTGCTGTAACGGCTACGCGCGGCGGTCTGGTCGTTTACAGATAGGAGACGTTGAGGATGACTGGAATTGTGAAACGGATGGATGCGGATTTAGAGGCGACCTGGAAGATGTCGTCGAAACGAACACGCCACGTCAAGAGGTGTCGAGCGCGATTGGGTGCGACTGTATACAGCGTGGGGTTGACTGCGCAACGAGCAGCGCACGCTACGACTCGAAACGAATTGAAACGGATGCACTAGTTGAATACCAGCCAAGCCAGCGCGAGCAACTCGCTCCGGGACACGACGAGCCTGAGTCGTCCACACCACATCCTTGCAATCCAAGAATGCCTACTCCACCACGTTCGGACGAGGCAATCACGGTCAGCAGATCGACTCACGATCCCGGACGGCCACGTCGATGAACACCTCTGATGTATCATACACCGTGACATTAGACTGAAAGCTCACCACATGCTCCATCAAACTCGCGCAATGTTGCATAGGCCGAGGACTGTTGAGTACACGCACTTTATGTAAGCTAGGGCACCCCTTGTAATACCTCACACGGGATTATCGTGCTAGGTCACTGGTCCTGATTTGAAGAGCAAGGTTTGCAGCCGACACAAGTCGGCACTTCCCGAGTTTCAAGTGAATTGTAAACAGCCTCAGTTGACTGTCCGACCACCGGACTGCCAGCTGGGCCTGCCAACCACCTGTCAAGAATTCGACCCCAGGAACTTTTTATCTGGCTTCTATGTCCGATGTTAGTCTCGCTCACTAAGAGGTTCAACAGCAAGTGTTCAAGTCAATGAATTATGACGTGCCCATTATGAATTTTGTTCGAAACATTGACATTCGGCACGAAATCGTGGACTCTGTGTCGCGAAGCACCCTATCCACCCTCTTTCGAGCCCGACGGCTCGACGGCCATTTCAGTCGTGTTTCCTCGAACCCCAAGGCTCGTTTCGCGCCGCCTCCACCCTTTTATCAACCCCGATCGCTCGACAGCCGCCCCCGCCGTGTTTCCTCGAGCCCGCTCTGCCCTCTTTCGAGCCCGGCGGCTCGACGGCTGTCCCCGCCGCGTTTCTTCGAGCCCAATCGGTCGATGGGCCCCCTCGTCGTGTTCTCCCGAGCCCCAAGGCTCAGGTTGCGCTGCCTCTGCCTTTTTTCAGGGCCGACCGCTCGCTCAACGCCCCCGCCATGTCTACTCGGGCGTCAGCGCTCGTTCAATGCCCCCCGCCGTGTCTACTCGGTCGTCGACGTCCCCCTGGCACCCCCGACAAGTCTGCTCGAGTCTGACCACTCGCTCGACGCCCCCAGTATAAGTACAAATGATTTTTTCTTTACTCTTCGAACATGGAATGAGAAGAAGGATAAAAAAAGGGGGGGACTGAGGATGCTTGTAGGCACTGTACAGGTATAGACACGACAGGCGCGAAAATTTGTGCAGCGCGCACAGCTTCGTTTTGCTGATAGGATCCTGACCAAGGGAAAGTTTGACGAGCAAGTCATAGCGTTAATCAAATTATATCTACTATTAGCACCGCCTTATTTACCGCAAAGCAGGTGTGGACGACAGTTCGACCAATCGTGTCCAATCACGAGTTACCTGTCAAACTGTCGGAGTGCGAGCGACGTTCGTGCCGACGTGCCGAAGAGCACGGTTGTCCGGACTTCCATACTATCCAACGATGGCACCTCAGTACGCCTACTCTACCGACTCTGATTCCAGGTTTCAGAACTCATCCGTCGTCTTCGTTATTGACCCGAAGCTGCCTATGAACATGCTATGCTCAACCCTGCGCCTGTCTCGCTTATTTTAAACGTCGACATCTCAGCCGCAAGCCAAGGCACGATTAGCTCGACTGCAGAACAGAAAATATGATAGCAGATATCCTCACCAAAGGATTAACACGGGACAAGCACTATCAATTCACAGGATCTCTCAGCATACATTAGGTTGAGGGGGTGTGTTGAACTTGAGTAGGAATAGCAAGCTACACTCCCGAGCGAATGGTGTTCGAGTGGTGAGTGGTGTTGACAGACCGTGACAGACAGCCTGACAGATCACCAAATGAATCCAGTAGTACTCTATATAGTCTCGATGTTTGAATGGGGGGGCTACAGGGCGAATCTTACTACCGAACGTCCCGTCCTCCGCTCGTCTATAACCTGTCCAACAGTATCGACCAGCTTGCTCCAACCCCACGCTGGGCTCAGTCACTGGCCTAATCGAGCATGGCGCTAGTGTTTTCAGCTGCGTTCTGTGCACTGCTCGTGGCTCTGTTCATCCTTGGACGTACTAGACGGTCCAAGCGCCTAGCCAAGTTTCCCTTACCTCCAGGACCCACAGCCTTGCCCTTGTTTGGAGCGGCACTGAGCGTCGATGCTTCCATGCCGTGGGTCACTTACTTCCAATGGCGTAAATCATTTGGTATGTACCATGTTCATTTTCATCTTGTATGCCTGACCTGTCCCAGGTGACCTCATCTACACGCGCATTTTCAATATGGACGTGCTCATCATAAACTCTGCCAAGATAGCTCGTGATCTGTTGGAACTTCGATCAACCATTTACTCGGATCGGCCAAAGTTCGTGACCATCGAGCCGTAGGTCTTCGTTCCTGGTCCTTTCATCCATTCACCCGTGCAGGTACGGTCTGGGAAGTGGCACTCTTCTCATGCATTACGGGGACACTTGGCGTCTCCACCGTCGCATCTACCATCAAGTATTGCACAGCGAAGCCGCAGTAAAGTATCAACCAATACAGTTCGCAAAAGCTTGTCAGATGATTGTCAACCTCGTCGAGGACCCAGGTCAATTTTCTTTACATCACCATACGTTCGTCCGCTATCGCTTGTTTGTTTTCCGCTGAACGCTGTGGAATTCAGATATTCTACCTCGGTCATCATGTCAGTTGTGTATGGATATGACGCGGTGCCAACAAACGATCCATACGTCGAGTATTGCGAGCGGGGCATGAAAGCGATTGTAAAGTCCTTCGATCCGAAGAGAGCCGCCTTGCTTGGAACATTTCCCTTTCGTATGTTTCTTCGCATTAGTTATGCTCTGGCTGAATGTCGTTTAAGTCCTCAGGCTACCTACATGGATACCTTTCTCATTTAAAGAAGAGGCAGCCGAAGCGACACATTATGTCAATGGCTTTCGCCAAACTCTTTTCGACATGACATTGGAACGAATGGTGCGCGCTTATTGTTATCACTCAAACAAGGTTAAGACTTGAAATTCCCTGAGGCATCTGGAATCGGTACACCATGTATGATCAGTGACGGGATCAAGAGGAATGAGAAGAATGGTAGCTTGCCTGAAGTAACCGAAGCCCTCAGGGATACTACCGCGGCCGCATATGGAGGTAAGCATTCTGAACTGTTTTATACCCCACGATGGCCAACGTCTCGATGCAGCTGCGTCAGAAACTGTAAGATCTGTTAACCATGCGTCTATGCGGGCCATCTGATGAACAAGACTCGCCAGACGTCCTCCACCTTGGACGTGTTTGTCCTCGCTATGGTCTTATTTCCCGAGGCCCAGAAAAGAGCACAGAAAGAGATAGATGCCATAGTCGGCTCCACCCGGTTGCCAAATTTCAGCGATAGACATTCTCTACCTTACGTAGAGGCCGTGCTGCGAGAGACCTTACGATGGCATCCTATTGCTCCGCTGTGTAAGTTGTCGCGTCCATTTTTGTTCTATGCTAACCTCCTGTGCTCGAGAAAAGCAATCCCTCATGCCACCACTACCGAGGACGTGTACGAAGGTTTATGCGTCCCGAAGGGTCTGTTCGCGTATACGCGCGATGCTTTTTCACTGACATTTGACATTAATCATTCGATACAGGGACCACCGTTTTTGTTAATGTGTGGTAAGTCAATATTGTTTGCGCCTGCTGGCCACTGATAACCTCAGCAGGGGCCTTGCTCATGACGAAGATGTCTATCCTGAACCATTCAAGTTCTACCCGGAACGGTTCATCAAGGAAGATGGCACACTAACCGGAGTTGATCCTTCATTCGGTTTCGGGTTCGGACGAAGGTAGGTAATAACATCTTCACACGCAATGTGAGACGTCAATCGCATCAGGATCTGCCCCGGACAACATCTTGCTGATGCGTCGCTATGGATCGCTATTGCGTCGATGCTCGCCACCTTTGATTTTATGAAAGCCCTAGACGACCATGGGAACGATATCGACATCTCCCCTGAGTTCACCAGTGGGGGGGGCGCTTCGTGCGTACCTGTTCCTTCACTACGTGGATTTTAGCAGAATGGCAGAATTTACAGACGACCCAAACCATTCCCGTGCCGAATCGTACCCCGGATGTCACTGAGCGCGATCAAAGAATTGGTTACGCAAGATAACTGACTTCGGCTCGTTGGTCGCTTTACGACTTCAAGCTTACGGATTTTGGAAGCCAGACGTTGGTAGTTACCACGGATCGACACTGTAGACGAATATCTTGATGCTTCCTAATCCGAGCACAGAATTACTCTGATAGACAGATGAAGCCAAAACGCCATAAGACGTAACGACGATGGGTGTGAATGCCTAAGCCATTTCGACATGGCCGCTGACACCTTGTTCTCGCACAATGTTGACTTGATGGTGATGTGACAGTTCAGGGAAAGGGGTAGAGTTCAACCCTAAGAGCATTTTTGCAGTAAGTCATCTATAGGTATTTCTCGAACGTGTCGCTCACCACCCCTGCCCTCGAGACCATCCAGAACGATGCCGCCCCCGGCGACTCGCCTCTTTGGTTTGGCAAGTGGGGGCTCCTGACCCAATTTCAACGCGACGGACGAGTTCCTCTACAAGCAGGCAGACGCTCAGAAGCTGGCGTATAATAGCAAGGGCTTGGCGCACACGTGAACCCTTCTCATTCACGCCGGCACTGCAGTTTTGGAACTTCAGACCAAAGATCTCTAACCTGACGAACGAGAACGCGCTGGCTCGGCGATGGTGCGTGTTGCACGGTCGAACTGATCGAACGACGTGTGTTGACGATCCGCTCTTGTACTTAGGTCGTATCTCGAAGGCGTCAAACTGGGATTCCTCACGCGGAACCCTACCGACTATCACGACCCCAACGTGTGTGCGCCGTACATCAATGGCACGAGCACGAACAGCACGACGGCCAAGACGTCATGACGTTTGCGTTGGCGACGCGCTCACGCCGATTACCCCTCACTCGTTTTATAGAAATAGACACATTTACTTAGTAGTAATCCTTCGTTGTACCATACCGAGCACTTCGATCTTGATCAATCCGCTAACCTTTGTTCCGCTACTCCTGCTGTCGATTTTGAGTCGTCGGCACTATATCGGTTGTGGCCGTGCTCGTGGTGCAGCCAAAGAAAACAACCCACCGTCGGCTACATGGTCTCGGCGTACCGGTACTACAGCAGATATGCATTTCAACAACTTGAACGGACCTACGATTTTACAGGTGTTCAGTCGAATTGCTGTTACATCATTATAGGTGCTCATTGCGTGTCAATGATAGACCATGCAGCACCGGTTTGAATGCGAGTAACTCGTTCACGGGAACAAACGACAGGTAGGAGACGGTCTCACTTTATTACGGGTTTTACAGGTAAGCTAATCGATTGGCTTCCTCCAACACTACGCTGCGACGTTCTAAGTGTTCGTGGTCTCATGCACGCGGGAGAACGTGCCGCATCGAAGAGAAAGCTCAAACCAAAAAAAAAAGACTGAGCTGGCTTTCTAGTCGATGATGCTCAGCTCCCTGGTACGTGTCTTGGCAAACTCGTCCTTATATGCGTTCCAGATCCTGTCGGGCAGTCAGAGATGAAATACAGGTCGTTTGAAAATTAGGCGGACCGAGTCAGCTCCTCGATGTAGAGTTCTTGCACCCGCGTCACTTGCTCTATGGATGGCTTGTCGCACTGCTGGATATGTATTGGTTGGCCAACTATCGCAGACGATGAGTTGGAAAACTTGGGATGGTAGAATCACTCACTGACGGATACGATCCTTCGACGATGGGGCATCAGTCCAAGATTATCTAGTGGTATGATACGGAATGAGTTGGTGCACGGGAAACTGACTTCTTTAAACCACATAGAGCGCACAATTTAATAACCCACGCCCGTGGAACAAGGGAAGCGTGAATCCAAACATGCTTTGAAACCTCTTTTGTAAGGCGTAAACGGTGGTTCCCTTTTCATTGGGCATTTGCTCGTAGATCTGGAAGAGCGACGCGGTCACTAGAGGCACACTAGGCTGACAGCAAGCATCGCACATCGTTTTCTCCAAAGGAAAACACTGGCACCAAGTCGGCGCTGACAGTGAAGTCGTGAGTGAGAGTTTCCTGATTGAGATGATAATTTGACGTACCCATGCTGGATCGCGACCTTGATGAACCCAAGCCTGTGGGTTTCGGACGTGAGCGTCTGCGTTCACCCAAACCATCTTAACTGACCTTCGTCTCAGCGTCAGATCTGCCGTACCCGGACGAGCACTCAAGCTCTCTGTAGCGCCACCAATCACGATAGCGATGGCTTGCCCTGCTCCACGTCTCAAGATGTTGGAGCACGCCCGCTTAGAAACGCTGCTGATCCCAAGGGCCATAATGATTTCGCGGTATAGAGGTATGTTGAAGTTGCTCGCAAGCGTAAGAAGGTGAGGCTGGATCCCCGGAAACGCTAGAGAAAACCCAGTAGCTACTTGCACTTTTCAGTATGTTACTCAACAAGAGGACGGTAGTGTAACCTTCTGTGGCGAAAGTGGCCATTGCACCCCTATGAGAGCGAGTCAAAAGAAACACTGCTAACAACAGTCAGTGCCTCACATTCCTATAATCCCTACGAGTCGAATGGGTCAGGTATAAGAGGGTCGTCGCAATCCAGGACAAACCATGTGGATGATAGCCAAAGACATATGGTCGATCTGCCGGTAAATCGCATTCCTGCGCAAACTCCCTAGGTCAAATCGCTATAGAAGAGATGCTTAACTCACTTTCATGAGACTGCACCATATCACATATGACAGTCAGAGGATAAAGGCCTGACGTGTTTCTGGAGACGTACGACGCAGGGTAGTACTCTGCAAAATATTGCCATATCTTCAATGAACGAAACCACGGGCTCAGTCGCCTGCCATTTTCCGGACTATTATCAATGCGAATCCACGCAACATAAGCAGCGAGGAACGGCCAGAGCGCCGGAATCGAACTTGACGGATATACAAGGTAAGCCCGATCGTGGACAGAACGAGACGGACTCGCACCATAAGACCAGAAAGACGAACTGGAGTGTGAGAAACAAGGTAGACCAGGCAGCGACGACAAATGTCTGCAGTCGACGTCTAGGGGGTACCTTTGTCGGTGCAAAACTGAAAGTTGGCGCGTCAGTATGCTCGGGGAGACGTAAAGACACCACTCAACTCGATCGACGCTTGCAGGGCGACCATGGGTCGGAGGGGCGCGCTTGGCGTCAGTCGGGACAGTCTTTCACGTAAAGCAGAGGCGGACATCGTTCGAGACGACACGCTCAACGGCTGTCCGTGACCCATGTTGTGCTTGTCGGGGAGGACTGCTGGGCGAACGAGAGAGCGTTTTCAGGGCGATGCTAGGTTATGACAGATTGTAAATGCGCTTTCAAATTCGCGGGGACATGTCTGCCAGCGCGGCGCAAGACTCTGGTTGATGGGTCCAACTTACATAACTGCATCGCCACCTTAACCCAGTGGAATCACATGATGTGATCGTCCGGTCCGGCTGGGTCTGTTACACGCCAGGAACTTTTTATGTCCGATGCCGGTCTCGCTTACAGGGGCGATATTACGAGGTTCAACAACAAGCGTTGTCGGTGACCTACCCATACGGAGAAGTGCCATCTAGCGGCGGCGCAAACCTTGCTTAATCATTGCAACAGCTTCTTTCTGGTTCTCTGGTTCATAGCCAATATCGATCACTAAACAATATGTTCAGCAATTGTCTTCGACGCTTCATGTCATGACTACGCGTTTAGCGACGATGAACGCGGCAAAAAAACTCTCGGTTGTATGTCAAAGCTTCTGGGGTGATGTCGTGAGGCTCCCCAACTGCCTGCGTTCTCCGGACGACATATCCCTTGTAGTCCCACATCTGGTGATGTCCCACAGTCGATTTTTATATGCTGTCCTCACACGCTACTGGTTTGTAAGTACAGGAAAGGTTAGTAGGTCTCCTTTTGCACCCCGACATCAAGCGGACGTTGGCGAGGATGATTATCTCGACGTATGAATCCGGCCGTGAAACCACACGCATGCGGCATTTGTGCTCACCAAGATGACGAGGTCGGTCAATGTACCGATAGTTTTCTAGCTCAGTGTTCCCAATTTGTTCCTACATTCACCCAGGATCTTCACTCGAACAAACAACTGGGCGGCCTCGAATTCGCTATTTCACGTTCGCACAGCCACCTTTATCCCAGTTTATGCTCGAGGAACAATGGACTTGACCCACTGAACCTTTTGTTCACGGTTTGATCTACTCGCTGTGTCTTGAGGCTGGCATGCAGAACATTCACTGGAAATGCACGCTTAACCGTCCGCAATGGTAGGTATTACTGAGTCTCCGACTCGTCGCGTATGTAGGTTCCTAATCATACGGTTGCGCCGAATAACGAGGACGAAAACATCGATCGGTCACTCATTCGCCGTTTTCGCTGAAGGAGAAATTTACAGGTCTGGCACCGTCGACAAGAACAATTGATTCACTCTACGGAGGGAACTCAATCGAGAACGACGCTGCGCGTTCCAGTGTTCGAGGTGTCATGGGTGGGTGATGTCCGCCACATCATGATGCGTGTCTGATGGCTAGCTCAAGGAAAGTCTGGGCCCTAAGTACTAAGCCATGGATAGGGAGGTGGCATTCGCACGTTGACGGTAGCGATATCGTCGATGACCCTATGCTCGATAAGATCTTGCTTTTACTCTATTTATAAGTAACAGAACATCTGCGCGATTCAACAGCCAATCAGGTCATTTTGACACCTCCGAGCGCCGCCATCCGTTAATCATGGCATGGCTATGTAGAGCGCCACACGTGACACACCGACCGCACGGCAGCCCAGCAGTGCGTCCCGGAGAACGAACACGCACCGTTCCATGCTGCGCGAGACAACAATCGGACATCATGGACGGCTATCATGGCTGGGAGGGCTGCCGCATCGGGCAGAGTTGACGACAGTCCGGAGTTCGCGGGGACGTCGGCGTAATACGTTTCGGATCATCGCGAAATGATCGGCACGGCTGCAGCAGTTTGGAGCGCGGAAGCAATCGCATCCCACCGTGGAACCCGTGAGACTCAAGCCACTCGATGTCGGGGCAGAGGTTTTTACAAATGCGCAGTCCACTAGTCCGATCAAAGGGTTCAAATCTTCAGTTCTGTGGTAATATTTCTGCTTCAAGTTCCCGCATACGTCCTCATCGCACCGTCCCGATGACAGCGGGGCATGCAACGAAGGGAAATGAAAATCGGAAAACTAGATCTCGGGTGGTCGGTTCGCATGTCGAATCAGAACAAAACCGGAGTCTACGAAGTGGTTAGTTTACATTTTTCACAGTATACCGTGTCGTCGCCCGTGCACTGCCGCTTGGGATAGCGAGTGTCATCAATATCGGAAGTGGACACCGAGCGCAAAGTTACGTGCTCGTCTTCCTCGTTCTGCCGGCGCCCATGTCCGCGCGGAAGGTGGTGGTGGACTCTGGTGCATGATGGCGCGTACGTTGGGAAGGCCAGGACTGACTCCTACTCCCGTTCCGCTCTGCTCCGACCGGCTCTCTCCGGACCCCTGACCTTGCACAGCCACAACTTCAGCAAAGTTGTCGTCGTGTCATTGACGACATTAATAATTCCATCGTCGTTGCCCATACCGTCGTTGCTCGCTGCCCTGGGCTTGTGGAACAGATGCAACGGATAAAAGGGGAAGAGGGCGCAGGACAGCACGATATTGGCAGCATTGGTAACGGCGTTGGGTCGTTGGCGATATCGCATCTGAATCGTCATCGGATGGGTGCGTGGGCACACCTCGTTCTCGCTACTCTTGGATAAAGAGCCGGAAGATAAAATGCGGAGACATGACGGTACGCGCGTCGAGGTCATTACTGCAGCGTAGATTCGTAGACGGTGCTGCTCGGCCCGGGCATGCGTGTCGTTGCCTCGCTTCATCGACAGTGCTGGGCCCTTGCTATGTAAACTCGGGCTTGTCTGTAAGCATGCCAGAGCCGAGGTTTACTTGATTCCGAACTCGGATGATCGGTATTTATGCCATCCGGGATACTCAGTGGTAATCGATTGATCACTCACTGCCTTTTGGTAGAGCGGTTAAGCGGCGCGGTTCGAAGACCTGACCCTTGGGTTCATGTTATGCTGTCAGACTGTTGGATAGGTGAGAGGAGGTCCATGGGCGGTGCCAGGTTCTGACAGATTATAAACGTGCTTTCAACGTAAGATGCCTTAGGCTAAGTTGATGGAGTTCTATGCACCGCCACTTGAGACCTGTCAAGCTTATGTAACGCTCGTCTGCGAACCCACGTGGAGCTCGACCAAACAATCGGGCCTTTAGTACGTCGCAGATTGGCCAGTTTTTTCAATTGTTTCTCTGACAAAAGAAGCTGGAAGCGCTCCGACGTCATTGCAGAGATTGATCATAGGTTACTCCGAGTGTTGGTATCGTAAACGTATAATTGTTCGCGTGTTCGTCATCACTCGCATCAGCACACAGGCTATGAATCGTGTGGTGTACCACCATCTGCGTGCCAATGCCCTTTGTTGACTGATTGCACACGAAATTTAGGTCTCATTACTTAACCTGCGCAGCGCTGCACGTCTGAAAACTGATTCACAAAATGGTGAGTTTTTTGCGTGGAAAAACAGCGATTAATAGGAACCGCGAGACTCGGCGCGCGGTCCGAGAGACTAAGGCAAAAAAAGGAAAGAGGTGAGTCGTAGTGTATTATCAGCGAGAATCTGAGAGGCTGATTCACGTAGTCGCATCGCACGAGGGTCATGCATGTTGACGGCACGCACTAGCGCAGGCTCATTGCAGGGTTATTTTTGTTCAGCTTACACCCGCCATATCGAGCGGAATGCCCGAAATTGTACTGGATTGTGCGGGTGCCAGACTCTTTGCGGCTCACTAAACGAATGCCCTGCATTGGAAGCTCCGGCTAGACCGAGCGAGAAAAGCTCAAATAGACAGGTTTTCCACAGAAGAATAAAAAATGACAACCAGACGGGAATTTCGTCCTACCCTATCAATGTCGACCATGAACCATGACGGATCATACGATACGCGCCCGACATGCCGGGCGAGCTCCCTTGAAAATCGAGAGAGCACGTTAGGTCCCATATCCGAATCTCAAGCAGAGAAGCAAGCGCTGGATGCATCGCATGACTTTCCCGAAGGCGGATGGAAAGGGTGGGCAACTGCTCTCGGCGCGTGCGTGCAATTCCCCTAGGGCACACATGATGTCCTTAGTTGCATTTGAACAGATTTCTCGTCCTTTTCAGCACGTATGGGTGAGCCATTCCACAGGCAGACACATTTGTCGGATTACTCACTGTACGGCTTGATTAGATACATGCTCTCATTTGGGGTGTATCAAGGTATTTTGATTTTCATTCTGGCCGTCCCTAGAAATTAGTTTACACTCATATTTTTCACCAAGATTTCTACACTCAAACATACATCATCAACCAATCTTCCTCCAACATCGCGTGAGTTGAATGTTTGGCCGGCTTACTTGCTCCTGACTCGTTCCAAAGCTGGATTGGAAGTACAAGTGTATTCTTGTTCGAATTCTCCGCGCTATTAGCAGGCAGATTGTATGACCGTGGTTACTTGTGAGTCCCACACGTGGATAAATGATCTCAACCTTATCCAAGACTAGTTACCAACTACTCTATGGGGCATCACTTCTCCAGGCCTTTTCGATTTTCATGCTTTCCATGGCGCGTCCGGATAACTATTACCAAGTGCGCATGCATGATCCTAGAAATGCTGACCAACGAGTTGACAAGGATATCAAGGTGTTCCTCGCTCAAGGAGTAGGATCAGGGATCGCGACTGGGCTGCTGTACGTGCCTTCCATGGCAGTCGTGTCCCATTGGTTCGACAAGCGCCGCGAAAAAGTCATGGCATTTGCCTCCTCTGGCGTTTATTTTGGTGCGGTGATGCACCCGATCATGTTGAACAACACGATCAATGGCCAACTCGGCTTCACAAACGGCGTTCGCGCCAGCGCTGCCCTCATCAGCGGGCTGTTATTGATCGCCTGTCTGTTGATGCGAACGAGACTCAAACCTTCGGAATCTCGCGCAAACTTTCTCGTTGCCGCTAGAAAGTGCAGCCGAGACAGTGCGTACATCCTTGGATGCCTTGGGTGTGTCGCAGCCCGCCCCTTGAATGATCCTGTTGTTGATCTGACTTGTGCAGTTTTTTCATTTTTGTCATAGCACCTTACTATCCTTTGTTCTACCTCCAGCTCGACGCCGTGCGACACGGTCTCAGTAACACATTTTCGTTCTATTCGGTTTGGTTTCCTTCTTGCCCGCTCACGGATCGGAGCCTGACTCCGAGATTGGACTCTAGCTAGTGATCATGAACGCGGCGAGCTTCTTTGGCCAGCTCAGCTGCACCATACTCCTCGGATTCTTCCGCGTCCCCACCTTGCTCATCACTGCTACATTGTGCTGTAGTGTCGTACTTTTTGGGATGGCTGGTCTTCACACGGTGACGGGCATCGTCGTGTTCAGTCTCTTGTATGGCTATTTCGCTGGGATATGTACGTCCTTTGCTTGGAGGTGTACGGTGAACCTCGCTCACTCACGCCCACTCGCCCAGTTTTGTCATTGTGTACGTCGGTGTGGGTACTCCTCACGCCAGATCTATCCGAGCTTGGGTAAGTGGTCGTCCGATGTCCTTTCAGCATGAATGCACCGACGGCGCACGACAGGGTCCGTATGGGCATCGGGTCAGCGGTTATGGGTAGGCACCCTGTCTCCCGCACTCGCGTACGTCCACCTTACCGATCATTCGCTTACAGCATTCGGCGGTCTCATCAGTGAGTCTTGCGTGAGATTACGTCCCCCGTTCCTTGCGACATAGGTCCTGCCCGCAGGTCCGCCCATATCCGGCGCGCTTCTCACCCCCGCGTATATCTGGTGGCGAGGCGCCGTTTTCAGCGGGGTAAGTCACTTTCACTTTTCACTGTCTGCTGTCTGTCGACGCTTTGCCGTTCCACGCGTGTACCACAGATCGCAGCTGCACTCGGATGTGCAATTTTCGTCGCCATGGTACGCATCCTCGCTGGGCGATCCAGAGCCCTCCAGGCGACCTCCGAATCGGTGTCGGCGACGGAAACGAGCACCTGAAGCTCTTACACGGAACCAGGGGATCTCACTGTAAAAGTCCCGCCAGGTTCTTGATAGAATGCATGTGTACTATGTCACCGTTTTCTTATGCCCTTCGTACCACTCGACATGCTTTGTACTTGTACTATGTATAAATCAACTTGAAGAGTCAGTCGAGCATCAGTCAAACAGTCAGAAAATTGGTTGTTCCCTCTGTTCTCTCTGCATCGTGATGTCTAGTAATCCCGCATCCACTTGCGTCATGATCAACTTTTTGCAGCATCTGCGACATGCCACTGATGCTTCAAGTTCACTACGTCTAGCATGAATCACGTGAGCTTGTCCGATGCACTCGGCCCGAGCACGGCGTTTTTTGCGGCGTCCAAACTCCTTGATGGCGTCGAGCATTGTCAGCGTCTTCGTGGTCTCTCCGGACACGCGATCAGAGCGGCGGTTTGACCTCCACATCACCGTGGGGCAGCTCAAAGTTTCGATCTCCTTACTCGATCGCCGTAGTACAACATATTGACCCGTTTTCATCAGACCAAACTAGAGCTGATCACCGGGATCCCGGTCCAAAATCAACGCATCACCGTACAAAACAACACGGGATCGACGATCGCAGAGCTTTCGGATGACACCAAGCAACTGGGTTTTTATGGACTGACGACGTCCCAGACGCTCGACGTAAGATGGATCGTCGCCTCCGTGAGCCGCTCGAGGTGATCGACGTGTCTGCCCCACAGGTGATCGATACGAATCCATCAACCTCGTTCACTGGACAGCTCACCGACGTGTCCAAAGTTGAGAAGTTCGAGCTGAGCGACGACGCATACGCAAAGAGAACAGGTCGCTCTAGTGTTCTTGCGACGTGCGGTACGATGCTCACGCCCCCCCTCCATTCTAGATTCCGTGCTGGCATACAAGCAGCGGAACAAAGTGGGCCGATTCGCACCGCCGTCCGAACCGCCCGCGCCTGTGATCGACGTGGACATTCAGATCGGGGCGCGTTGTCAGGTCGAATCTGCCGAAGAAGGTCTGCACAAGCGCGGGACGGTGCGTTTCGTGGGTCAGACCAGCTTCGGAAAGACGGGCGTTTGGGTCGGCATCGAATACGACGAGCCGATCGGACGCAACGATGGATCGTGTGTCCCTCTCGTTTGTAGTCGCATCGTGATCGATCTGACGCGGTCGTGTAGAGTCCAAGGGGAGCGGTATTTCACCTGTCGTCCAAATTACGGGATTTTCGTACGACCGGATAGAGTTCAAGTCGGAGACTTTCCCGTCGAAGAGATCAATTTTGATGATGAGGAGATGTAGCGTGAGTTCGTCGCGGACTGCGTCACGATAATGGCATCCAGTTGGACTCGTGCGGCTGACGTGCACCATAGTTTCGGAGTGATTCTCAGTAAATGCTTGAAGCTTGGCGATTCCCTGGTGTCCCTAGTCAGCGGCACGCATGCCCTTACGAGTTTGTCCATTCCAGCTAGACACGTGAGAACTACGAATTATCCCTATGATAGATAGTCCGACGTAGATGACAGCAAAGGGGTATAAAACATCTAATTGGTCCGTTTAGAATGACTACATGCAGGATGGTGATTGAAGAGGACCAGCGATCTCATAATGACGTATCAAACGTCCTGTGTCTCAGCGATCTGCACCGAGGGCTCCCGGGGAGAGTAGGCGACGGCCGAGTCGAGGTGTTGCCCCCGCATTCGCAGAAGACGATGCTGCTCCCTGTACGTTCCGAGACAAGCTTGGAGTGCTGGAGGAAGAGGAAGAGGACACCATAGAGCTGCTGGAAATGGTCGACGAGGAGGTCCCACCATCTGACACCGGAACTCCCACGACTTCGACAGCCAAAGATTGATTTGCGACCGCTGGGGCCCGCGAAGCGGCCGCTGTTGGCGTTGTGTTCGAACTCGAAGACTGTGACGATCGCGACGAGGTGGCGGAGCTGGAGCTAGTCTGTATCGAGACGGCCGGCGCCGGCGAAGAGGGGGTGGATGAAGTCGTTACTGCCGCGGCGGCCTGAGCCCGCGTAGCGGTCGGATCTGGAGCCGTCACTGTGGTCACAACTGTCGTCGTAAAGGTCGTCGTGACGACGGCAGCCTGGGCACCATTCGGACCGGCCGAGGTGGTGCTGCTCTGAGACGACGCGGGCACTTCTGGAGCGTCCGCGACGTAGACGAGAGTGACATTCCTGGCCTGTTGGGAGGGGCTTGGGGCAGGCGGGGTGCCTGAAGAGGTACTCGCGGACGTCGTGGAGCTGTGCGTCGTGGAGTCAGTAGTAGCCCTCCGGACTAATGCCCCAGGACACGAGGCGTCAGCGCTTTCCCCATTGCCTGAGGAGTTCGTCGCAGCCGATATCGGTTGAACCTTTCCGCTGGCGGGATCGTACGAAAATAACTGGCTCAGGTGTAGATTCGACGACGACACGTCTTGGTCGCCAGAACAAGGATCGGCCGCGTCCTCGGCCGGCGACGCCACCCGAGTCTGACTGGTACATGGCGTCATGAGGATCGTCGACATCAAGCCCAGGCCTGGATCCGGATCGTACGTTGCGCAGAACATGACCATTTCAGCACTGTTTGCGTCGAACACCTCCGTCGCGAGAGTGACGTGCTTCTCGAAGCTTCCTACGGAGGGGCTCAGCGACGTAGCATCACAGAAAGACACGAGACGCACCCGCCCCATCTGGAGTCTCATCCATTGGCATCATGATGAACTGGGTGCGGTTGGTCGTAGACGCGTTCAACTGGAACGCTTTGGAGGACCTCTGATCCGATTTCCAGTCAATCGGAGCCGGGTCTACCACCAATGACGCGAGACGCTGCGTCCCGTTCCCCGACTGACTCGCAGCCTTAGGTAGAACGGTTAACAAAGAGCAAGTAGTCGAGCGAGGAGAGGCACTCACGATGATGTCGATCGTCCCCATGGCCATGTTGCTCGCGCCGAGTTGGCGCCGATCGTTGGCATTGGAAGACTGTTGGTCCGCGCCTGCGCGACTGTCCCCCCAGGAAACGAGATATTTGTCGCCGTGCTCTCCAGAAACATATACAGAAGAACGACGACCCAGTGCGCTAGGTCCACGCCGATAGCGGGTTCGCGCGAAAGCGGACCGGGAAGCTTCGATGCCCACGTCGTCGCGAGGATCCCAGCCATGACGCGGACTGGTATGTGCGATCATGGGCGCATGAACGCTGTGACGTCTCAAAAGGGGCGGAAGTTCCGGGGCGCGTTGGTGTGGTGCCTACGCAAACGAAAAAAAAAGTAAACGAGTGAACAGACGCAATGTTACATGGGAGAGTCTACCTTGTTCCCGTGGTGCTTGCCGTCGTGGCCACGAGCCGAAGAATCGTTCGGGGGATGTTGACTGGAATTGGGAGAGGAAGCGCGCTTCTCCGATGCGTGGAGACCGTAGACGTGCGCGGCTTCGACGCGAGGCGGAAGAGCGAGCGGAAGGGCTGCGCAGAGGCAAGCAAGGATGGCAAAACGAGGAGATAGAATGACCATGGTGAATCAAGTGCGCGTTGATGTAAGGAACAGTGAATGAAAAAAGATTGGGGATCGACGACCGGCGCAGAGGAAACAGTATGAGGATAATGCAATAGGATGAGAAGCAAGAAGGCGCTGCCTGGCACAGATAGGATCACCGGGATCCAGGAAGAGAATGCAAGAGTTGGGGAGTAAGAGAGACGCTCACGGGGACCACTTTTATACCCTCTGGGAGTTGGCATGTCTTGGAGTTGTCAACAAACGATTCAGACGAGGGTGAATCAGCCTGACAGTCTAGAATAAAACCTGATGGCTTTACAACGAATATGGCTAGTGGACGTGTGGCCTAGACTTTCCGCCGTGTTCAATTTTCTGAGACTCACGGAATTGTGCGTGATCACGGCACCTGCTTGAATTCAGACTGCTTGTCGTGAATCGGGATTCCCGACGTCGGCGTCATTGACCACTTCATGACTTCAGAGGAATGTATCTGGTTCATATAAACCGTCAGAGTGACGCTCAGTCAAAATAGATTGCACACCGGGCTACAAGCAGTGGACGTCGGACTACTTACTGGCAATCGCCATTTTTAGCTATTCTGAATTTCGATCGCGAACACTTATATAATCCATCTGTTGGCCGGACGTCGGCGCGGGTGGCGCACCTAGTTATGAACACCGCCCCAAAGGGCCAAGTGGTGGGCGTGAAACGCCCCTGCATGGCGCTTTCATAACCGTCGTGCACGATGATCCAGATTAGAGCTGCTGAGCGCCCCCAGGATACTGGCACTGCCCCCTCGCCGCCTAAGAAACCTTGCCAGGACGCGCCTGCCGTGACGAAACGACGCCGCGGGAAACCAGGCGAACTGTGTCAGTTGAACCTCGACGTCCTTTTTCTCGTGTGTGGACTATGTCCTTCTCCGTCCTTTGGTGGCTTGCTGACGGCTGGCATAGCTCGCTGCGTACGTTCACCCGCTCGACCTGTTGAACCTCGCACGGACATGCAAGTCTCTTCGAGAGCTTCTGATGGACAGGGCGTCCACGTTCGTCTGGAAGGCGGCTCGCGGGCAGACAAAAGGTCTCCCAGACTGCCCAGCTGACCTCACTGAGCCGGAATACGCCAACCTCGTCTTCTACTCCCGCTGTCATGTACGTCTCTCCTGCCATCGGGATCAGTTCGCTCTGACGAGGATTCGCGGGCAAACCAGGGCTGTGGCAGGCAAGCCAAGAAGATACTGTGGGCGCTGCGCCGTAGATATTGTCCAGATTGTAGGCACGCAAGGTGGGGTTCGAGCTCGGCGCATGAGCCTCGGGTTGACGGACCCTACTAGACTTCGCTCTCTGGATACTTGTCCCGATTTCGTTCGTTCTGGGCGTGTCGTTCCGCAGGAGCATCTCGCCATGGACGGCAGTATGTGCATCGTGGTCTTGTTTGTTACCCTGCTGAATCGCGTCACAGGAAATGTACTTTGGGTTGACAAGGAACAGTTGAACTCGGTCATCGACGGGTATGACCATGCCTCCAACAAGGAGCAATTTCTGAAAGACAAGGAGAAGCAACGTCGTGTAGTATGCTTGGTCCGAGCATTTATTTTCCTCTTCGACCATCACCACCCCTCACATTGACTTGTCGTAGCATGCAAGAAAATGCAAAGAGTGGGAAAGGGGCAGAGCATTGGACCGTAAATACGATTTGGATCATCGCAGGCAAGAACGATACAACAGGTGTGTTCCTCTCTTCTTCCTCTCACGGTCGTGTTTTGCGCTCATGCCGTTCTAGCATCTTCGAACGTCTCGAGAAGCACGGCTACCGACGCGAGATCGAGTACTTTGGATGTTACGAGATACAACAGGCCCACAAGTCTTTTTTCAAGACGTCCAAGCTGCTTACGGACAAAGGTCAGAATTACTCGCATGCGATGACGGTGACTTGGTGGTGATTCTCGGTACCTAGAATGGAACTCTATGCTACCTACCTGGCTCGAAACCATGAATAATCTCAGATACACACGTATGAAAGAAACCGTTTATGACCCGCGTAGGTCGTGGTTTACTTCTGCACATGACAACTACGTGGCGTCTCAGTCCCCAGGCACTTCGATCTTCGAGCTCCTTCCACACGTATCTGAAGTCCCCCGCTTCGCCCCCTTCCGAGATCTCATTGAGGCTCCAGAAGAAGTCAAAGTGGATCCCTACTCGTTTGAACTTGCATTTGAACAGTTTCCTGCGCTCGTCAATGAGTGGAAAAAGCAGCTTGATGTTGAATTCGCCAAGTTGGTCGAAATCCCTTCAGATCTTTCCAGCGACGTTGCCTCCGGTAGTCTGGGCGTGGCATCAAGCAATGTAATGCCGGAGCCCGCTGACAAGCTACGGCTAGCTTGCGCAGTGTTCAATTCATATCCCGAAGTAATCGCCCAGTATCCCGAAGTACTTTCTGGCGTTCGCATGCATTCAAAGGTCGAATCCGACGACTCGCTGTCTCTCGAGGAACGATTCGGTGTCAGGTTTCTGAAGGACGCAGCATATATCGTCCATGCTTGTGGGCTGGATCCAAATGTAGCCACAGTCGAAGATATGGACCGCAGGGATGCTCGACTGAGGTGTATGCAGTGCCTGCCCCCAACCATCATGACTTGGAGACACGCGGTGTGTACTTCGTTTGGCTGAGCGCAGATCCGTGCTGAGAACGTGTCGAACGGCGTGTAGGTGCGGCATGTGGCTTACTGTCATTTAGTTTGGGGGTTCGGGCCATCCACACAATCGTGCTGGCAGCTTGTCAGCGAAGAGCACATCGATGCGATTGAGGCAGCCGAACAGCTGTTTAAGTCGTATAGTTGTCCGTACCGCACGCGGTGTCTGCTGTGCCCTCTTCGCGTTGGGAACGCTGCGCTTTCCAAAGAGACCGAGCTTCACCTCACCTGCATGTGTGTCCTTTGGCGCAGCGTTTTCGATTGGATGCTCATCTACGCATAGTCACGACCTGAAGATGGACGAGGTCCGACAAGGTGTACACTATAAGGGTCTGCAGATCGACTCGGAGGAGTCTCGACCTGTGCTTGAGATGGTCGAGGAAGGGGGCGTAATTATGGCGTTCCGACTACCTCGCTCCGACTGATCGCTGGAGATCTCGAGGAGGCATGGGCTCAGTTTTCCTGTATATATATGAGCAACATTGGAGGGGCACGTCGACATGAATGTATGTATGCTATACACGTAACATACTATGAACTTGAGGAGCGGTTGTCTGGTGACCTTCCAAAGTCAGCAACTGCTTTTTTCGCAGATACCACGACGAGTCCGACGCACGTCGCACGTATGGCAGAATCAAAAACTACTCGAAAGGCGGAAAGGAACCCCAAAAAAGCCCGGATCGAAAAGCCTACCGTCACCAGAAAGGACCGGCAACAACCCAAGCCGTCCGTCTCGTTCTCGCCAAAAGACAAAGGCAAACGGAAAGTGACCCACGCGGACGTTGCGGACACGCCAGGACGGTCATCCAAGGCGGAGCTACCTCGCTCTTTCGTCGTCGTCGCAGGCTCGTACGAAAAACTGCTGTATGGGCTCGACGGCTCGGTCACGCCCTCCGAATCCGGCTACGAGTTCCATCTGAAGCCCATCTTCATCTTCCCTGCCCACGTATCGTCCGTCAAAGCCGTCGCTGCGTCGCCGAACGGAGGGAAATGGCTGGCTACCGGGAGCTCGGACGAGATCGTCAAAGTGTGGGACTTGGCGAGACGAAAAGAGATCGGTGGTCTGATGCAGCACCAAGGTGCGTCTCTCGTCTGTCCGTCCGTCGAGCCCAAGTCGACGTTATCGCGTCCAAGGATCCATCACGTATCTCCAATTCCTGACGCGTTCGCATCTGCTATCGGCGTCCGAAGACGGGACGCTGTGTCTCTTCCACGCGCGGGACTGGACCGTCCTGCGTTCGCTCAAGGGACACAAGGGACGAGTGAACTCGGTCGCGATTCACCCTTCTGGAAAGGTCGCGTTGAGCGTCGGACGGGACAAGGTGCTGCGCATGTGGGACCTGATGCGGGGCAAGGGTTCTGCCAGCACCAAGTTGGGAAAAGGTGCGTCCGTGGACGCCCACGGGGGGATCGTCGCTCATGGGCACAAGAGGGCGAGGTCGTCAGATGGTCGCCGACGGGGTCCATGTTCGTCGTCCAGTCGCTGGCTTGTCTGGACGTGTTTTCTACGGTACGAGGGGTTCGTCTCACGTCTATCTATCTACGTCTCACCCCCCCGCGTAGAATATGGCCTTGCGGCATACCATCACGCACCCATCGAGAATACACAGCGTGCGGTTTTGTAATCGTGTAAATGGCGATGGGGAACTTTTATTGGTCGCAGCGGAAGACAAAAAGGTATCGATATACGAGATATCTGAGGACCCAGAGACTGCGCCTATGATGATCGCCGAGATGGTCGGCCACGCAAATAGGTGCGGGATGGTCTTCTTGCCGTGGCATGCCCGACTTATGCCACGTCAGAGTGAAAGCCGTGGAGACGCTCCACGTCGCGCTCCCGAAGACCGGCGGAGGTGTACGAGAATCGACGACGATCGTCTGTACTATCTCGTCTGACGGCAAGATATTCGTGTACGACTTGGCAACGCTGCCTGAAAAGACGGAAGGAAGACCACAGCTACGCCCGGTCGCGGAGTACGACACCAAGGGCACGCGTCTGACGTGTTTGACACTTGCTGAGGGGAGATCTGCCGGGGGGTCGACGGCTGTCGGGAAACGGAAGGAGAGTGTAGAGAGTGCAGAGATCGAAGAAGAGTTGGAATACCAATATGAGGCAGAAACGGACGTGGAAGTGGGTGCGGAGGAGGAGATCGAGGAGGACTAGTTCTGTACAGGGGTCGTCCCACCATGTAACCTTATGTTAGGGTTAGGGTCGTTACCACCATCGCAGCTTGCGCAGGTTGTAAGCGACGGTCCATGATGAACTCTGTGCGGCTGAAGCGGAAGCTTGGCGATTTGGGCGTCGACACGTCGAGCAAGAAGGCAAACGAGAACTTTTGCTTGGTAATGTACTCCACCTGCCTCCTGGAGTCATACCGCTGACCACCCCGTAGATCGGCACGCCTCTGCCCCCCCTCGAAAAGTCCAAAGACACGGGCGAGTTCGTGCCGCTCTGGAAGCAAGATGTCAGTTGCCGCTCCTCGGTGGGCTATTCATCTGAGGTCTTCTTCCACCCAGGTTCGAGACGAAAAAGGCCGACGACGACTACACGGCGCGTTCACGGGAGGGTTCTCCGCGGGCTACTTCAACACCGTCGGGTCCAAGGAAGGTCGGTCTGCTCGCCCGCTCGTCGTCAACCTGACGCGCATCTCGCCTTGTGTCTAGGATGGACGCCCTCGACGTTCGTGTCCTCGCGGTCGGATCGCGCCAAGGCGAGGACGGCGAGACCCGAGGACTTTATGGACGACGAAGACCTCGCCGAACGACGCGCGGACCAGAACCTCGTGAGCGAACACGAACAGATGGATCTCCTTGGGGGAACACAAGCCGAAAAGACCCGCTCGATCGACGACCAGAAAGAGTGCGTTTCCCCCTCCCTCTTTCCCTGTCGCGTGCGTCGGCTGACCTCCCCCCTCCCCCCTCGCGCGGGCGACAGCCCGATGACGGTTGCGCTGGAAGAAGCGTTGTTGCCCGCGCCCAAGGACTCGGTGGGCGGGCGGATACTCAAGAAGATGGGATGGAGACCTGGGCAGGGGGTCGGTCCGCGGGTGACGTGGCGTCAGCGCGAGCTGCAGCACGGACGCGACCCGGATCGGGCAGACCAAGACGTGGACGATGAGGCCAAGAAGCACACGTACGCGCCGCGGGACACTCCGGTCTTCGTCGTGCCGCGCAAGGACGACGTTCACGGGCTCGGGTACGCACGGGGGGCGGGGCTCCGAGCGAGGGAGGTGCAGGGACAAGAGGGGCGGGCCGAGCCAAGGCTTGCAGGTGTGTTTTTCGGCCGAGTTGGATGGCGTCGGTGCTGACGTTGGGTGACGAGGTGGCTTTGGGCTGGGCGCGCTCAACGAGGCGGACGAGGACGATCTGGACGTGTATGATCATGCGACGGGTCATGGAAGGAGTCGACATGCTTTCGACGTCGACGACGTGCACGACGAGGAGCGGGTCGTTGTTGGAGGTCGTGCTGCAACATCGGGCAGCAGTTCGGTGAGCTCAGCCTCTATCGCGAGACAAATGAACTGTTCACGTGTCCCAGAAGCAAGCAAGTACTTCAGGCACGTTTCGTGGTGGCCAAGCCGTGCTCCCTGGATTTAAACTTTCAGAGAGGCCGGTCGCAGAAGACATGTGGTGAGCCATATGCAAGGTCAAAGTCGTTCCCGACGCATTCGGTGTCCGCAGGTTCCCTATTCCTGAAGTGCCCAAAGGGTGGAAACCCAATCCCAAGGCACTCTGGGAACAAGAGAGGGCGACTCGCACGGAGAAGGAAAACATACCACGGTTCCCTCTGCCAGGACAAACCCAAACGCACGCGCAATGGAAGGCTGGGATTACTCCAGATCAGGTTTGTTTCCGCTGAACTGTGTGTTATTCATCCATCTTATGTACCCTCTAGCGAGGCGCTGCACTGGGAGAGACACCGCTTCCATCAGCACCACGTTCCGTCTTTGAATATATGTCGAAGAAAGACCAAGAGCGGATTAAAAATATGGCAGCAAGTCGCTTCACTGGTCCATCCACAGCCGATATGGAACAAGAACCAACACCAACATCGAGCAGACTCCCGCCCCAGGGACCCTATATCCCCCACACTGACCCACACGTCGCGCAGGCCGCCCTGCAAGGATTCCAACCCTTTACGTCCAACCCCAGTAAGCAGTCCCGATATGCCGCCTATCTGCGTGCGCACGCAGAGCCTGGTTCTGGTGTCTCTATGCCGCCACGTCTGCCGACCCAGACTGCTGAAACCTATGCGGTCGAGATGAACGAATACGCGAAAGCGGCCGCGTTCTTCAGACCGGTCTCTGGGGCGATGGCCGGCCGATTCACGAGCGCCGCCGTGCTCGAGCAGGGGCCCAAGGTCGTCGAGGGGCTGCATACCCCGAGTGAGGAGCCGACGCACGAGGTCCCACCGGAGCCACCACGGGAGGAGGAGGGAAAGGAGGAGGAGCCGAGGGTGTACGCGGCGCGGATGGGGATGTACGGGGCGATGACGAGGGAAGTGAGGGGGTGGCAGCCGGCCAAGTTGTTGTGTAAGCGGTTCGGGGTGAGGGATCCGAATCCGGAGGTGCACGTCGAGGTGCCCGAGGCGTCGACGTCGACTGCGGCGGACGCGGCGCAGAGTACCGATGCGAGCGGCGGCAGCGGGGCGGAGCAGGCGTCTGTTCGCGCGACCCGGGTCGGGCGGGATTTGGACAATATTGGGCTTGGAGACGACGACGGGCAAGGGGAGGACATACTCACGTACGAGCGGCCCCCGATGGACGTTTTCAAGGCCATCTTTGCGAGCGACGACGAGGAGAGCGATGAGGAGGGGGACAAGCCCGGGCTTGAGGAGGTCGGGGAAACAAAGGGGTCTCCTGAGCCGTCGATGTTGCGGGCTGGAGAGAAGGGGCCCGAGGGAACGCCCGCGCCCGCGCCGACCACGACGGGCGACGTCATCAAGGACAAGGTCGATCTGTCGACGTTCAAGCCGACGTTCGTCCCTCGCGACGCGACCAACGACCGACCCGCCAAGGAAAAGAAGGTCAAAAAGCCCAAGGGCCCCGCGTTGGTGTCGTTCGACTTGGACGAGGACGGGAGCGAGTCCCTCTTGGTGTCAGCCCGGCGGGGGGATCGTCCGAGGAAGAAGCGGAAGAAGCAGAGGGAACAGGAGGAGTGGGTGGAGAAGCCGCCGCCGGACGCCGTCCGGGGGATGGTCATCGAGAGACCGGGAGACGATCGGGCGATCGGGGTGGATAATGCTCCTGTGGAGGGCGTCGTCGGGCCACCGCGGGGACGGAAACGGGCCGTTGATTTCCTCTAGTACGCGCTCGACATTGCTAGCATGTACCTGACTTTTCGGGGATCACAGAGGAAGCCTTCACTTCCGAAAATTGGATCGTGCGTATCTATGCGGTCAAGGGAGACGGCATACTCGGAGGGCAACCGGCGTGCTATTTCTACGGGCCGTGCCGAGGGCCCGTGGCGAGAAGAGTGGGAACGAATAAAAGAATGTAGGTAAAGCAAATTTCACCGGCTGCCCTATGAGCAAGCACCCGTCAGAAGACATAGATGTGTCTGGAGCCTGAGGCATGAGCACGCACAGTTCCAAGCCATGTCGAGGCGGAAAGCCATCGTGAGTGCCGCGTGTGGTGTTATGTACCGCGGGAATGCTGAGCACGGTGTCATCTTAGTTGCAAGACCACGTCTACTTTGTACCACGCGGCACCATAATCGCTCACCGTCTTGCTACTCGTCCTTCCGACGTTGATATCTGTTGCAATTTTCCCGCCGGGTACAAAGGTCAAGATGTTGGCCCCGAAAGGCTCTTCAAGCGAGTCATGAAAAACAATGTACTTCCTCGCGTCTCTTCGTCGTGCGGTCAGATGCATATTCAAGACAAAATAGCGCACGAGCGTCGTCGCATTCGTAGCGCCGTGGTGCGGGGTGAGTGGCAGCATCGCGTTCCCGAGTCCAGCGCCGTCAGGCTCAACTCCGAGATCTCGGTGCCCTTCAACGCGCCGATGACAGCACTGCCAAAGAATGGCGACGGAGCACAGTAATCAAGGTGTTATTCCGGAATGGCTCGAGTCGGTGGGTCGTCAGCCTCGTCTCGGCTCCGTTTTCTCTGCGTTTTCGACGCGCGTATGTCGTTGACGCGCGTATTACGCGGCAGGACGTCAACATGCCGCTGAACAGGGTCAAAAAGTTCCCGTTGTCGTGGCAGGTCCTCGGAAACAACTATCTCAAGAAGATCGCATTCGGGCACCACAGCGATCCAGAGGGTACTTTTGCGGCGTCGTTGGGATTTACTGCCACCGAGGAGGGCAAGTTCTCTAAAGTGATCGTATACCCTGCTGGGTCGAGCGTGCCTATTCTATACCAAGGTGAGCGCCCGGTCGATGTCGTTGCGTCGTGTGACTCCATTCTCGTCTGACGTAGGTGGGAACAAATACGAGCCGCTGTCCAAGTACCCTAGGTCGATAGTGGATGGGATGGCGGACTTTTTTGAAGACGTCTCCTGCCAAGGATGAGCTATGACATCGTTGGTACGGAATAATACATGCTCTTTGCCTGATTCCACCAGGCACTAACGTTGATGACGGTCTGACCAATCAAGGCACTTCTCCAGAGACTTCCTCAGGGATGTCAATTTTACTCGCAAGTTTTCCGCAGGCTCCGTCACAGTCGAGCACTTTGAGTCCGGTTTGTCCGTCGGCGTGGTTCGAATCGCATTGGCTTCCGGTCCACAGACTATGCGAAACACGCTCTGACTTGGGGGACAGAACAGATCCGGAAGATTGATACCTGGTTAAGTTTCTGGTTGTCCAGCTCGGAGTTTCTTCCTTTGCTGAGGATAGTGAACGTAGTCGGTCTATCTTTGGATCACTTCATTTCGTTCTGCGCGCGATCTGACCTCGAACAGATCGATCGCCCGCTTCTCTCCAATTCATTCGAGACCGTCGTGGGATTGCATGTGCTGATCGTCGATAGGTCGTCGTCTGTCTCAGTCGATATGTACCACGCCATCGAGCGTGAATAAAGAATCCTTTCACGTTACGAATCGAGTTGAATCTACATAGCTCGGCGGGACTATACATGAACGGCTACGCATTGTCAGAAAGAGAGCCATGGATCTTGAGACGAACGGATTTTAATCATGCTCTGGTTAGACCGGGGGTGATGGAACCTGAGTGGGCTTACCATAGGTAGTGCTGGCGCTTTGCAGGAGCACTTTGCCCTGGGCTTGTATAACTGCGTGTGCGCTTCAAGCCCGTCGGTTGGACACCTTTCGATCGCTCCCAATCCTCTTGTTCATGAATTCGCTGGCCGGTCCGAATTAGGGATTGATGGAGTGTTTCACGGACATAATCGCGCCGGATAGGGAGTTTTACAGCTCCATCATTTCGTGGCCAACTGTTTTCTGGGTTGTTCAAGGCTTCCTCCATCTCCTTGATGAACCACTGCGAGGATGACAACCGCTGCATGTTGGAATCGTAAACATGGACTGGGTGAGTAGCGTGCCAGGGTGCTTCAGGACCTCCTCGTTCCCTGATCCACTCGTACAGTTGGCGATCTGTGTTGCTAGGAGGATCGACATATAACGACTTGAAGGTGACAATGAGCGAGCGAATGAGGTTGAAAAGAGGAGTAGGCTGCCTAGGTTCAAAGTCTCTTGACGGGAACTGTTCTCGAAGGAAAAGCAGAACTTTGCGGTCGCCGCCAAGTTCAAAACCATTGTGGCGCCTGCTCTCCTCAAATGCGGCCAAGTCATGCCACCGATTCATCGGCAAGTAGGTCTCCTTTGCTAGCACGAAGCACAGCATCGACCATCCAAGGACACGTATAAATGACTCTAGATCATCGGCAAGCGTGTGGCGCTTGCCAATATGCTGGAGCAGATTGGCAGACATAATTTGCCATGTCCCCTATATAATTCTCGTCAGTTAGTTCCTCGAAGCGATCGACTTGAATACCGGCAGCGCACCGTACGATCAGGCCTCCTATTCCCCAATTTTGTGCAGTCCTTCGCCAACTCCCAGTCGATCAATAAGCCCCTTCCCTCATCCGTGCTGATAATATTCCCAGGGCTAATATCGCGATGTAAGATTCCTGCAACTTCATATGCATGGGAATGGGCTTCTATGGATTTCAGAATGATCGGACAACATACAAAGTAATCAGTCACCTTTGACTGCGTCAAGGACGACAGATGTCAGCTCCTTTGTGGACTTGAACGTCGTCAACGGATGCCCGACGACACCAAGGACGAGCCTATAGTGCTGAAAGGCCGAAACCAGGGGAGTAACCGACAGCCATGCTTGATGTACAAATCCCTATGTCTGTGTCAATCCACCATCCACGTCGCCCCCTGCGAATAGCTCTGGGACGTTTGGCGTATTCACGTCACCAAGTCTCTTGTAGACCTCATGCTCTGGTAGGATGTCGTCATTGCTCGGGCTTGATATATATCGCCAGGTATCCTTCAGAAAAACACGCCGCTCTTTTGACCAATCACTTGGATTTGACTCGCTACCACCACGATGCAGTGACCTCGCCGACCTGGGAATCCATATAAGTGGAACAGTTTTTGTACACCGACTGGCAATGGACCGGTTCAGAGGAGCTGGCCGAGGGCCATAGGCATGGCCCCATTCCACGAGACCAGGGATGTCGTACTCGAAAAGTTGCACTGCTTGGTCATCGATGACCAGTTTGTGTCTGATTCTAGCTGCGATATCAGGATCCAATGTTGCAGGACGAACTGACATATCACGTCCTCGATCGCTATGGGAGAGGTGGTTGAAGCGCCATGAGAGAGTGGCCAAGAGATTAGGATCAGAGCGGTATCGAAATGCAGAACTGACAATTGCTCCTGCAGCGTCCCACCGGAGAAATCGTGCGTGATTGTCTGCGACAAGTACTGCAAAGGAAAAGTGGCGGAACTGGTGACTATGATGAGCACTAGCGTAGTCTGCGAGTTGTCCACGGATCTCTTGTGCCATCTTGGTTTCCAGAGTAAAACTGCGTTCTTCAACAGCCGTAGAATGGCCCTCGGGCTTTGGGTCCTGGAAGGCAACCGACTCTTTACCCCTTTTGAACTCGATCCAGAGCTCCACGCGATCGAAATCAGCGACTTGAGGTATAGGGTCTTCATCGGCATCGTAAAAGCAGATGTCGGGCTTCAATTCTTGCTTCCCTTTGTTTCCAGTGTTGACAGCGATGAGGTCTGGAATCAATGGCTGGATCGCTTTTGTCTTAGTGGATGTACATAGTCAAGAACGTATCAGTAGTTCAAAGTGGGTGAGACGTACAAATGGGTCGTAGCGAGCGGTCTCAACAGATCCAGTAGTAATGTGTTGAAACGCGTCAGGAAAAGATGGTGGTGACTTGTTGGCTGGATTAGGGAGAAATGTCTCGAGGAAATCTTCGGCAGGCATGGGACCAATCCAGCGATCTCGCATATCTGCTGCAAGCTCACCGTGAACGACGGAAATGGGTTCTGCAACTGTCGTCACCGGGATCACTGCATTAGCCACACATTTTTTTCTGACCGGGGTAGATTGAAATTGATTCTGGGAGGTTGAGGCGGCTGGCGAGCTATGACTCTGGGTTGGGGTTGACATGATTAAAGCGTAGGAACAAACACGCACGCGCAGCAAGATTCACTTGAATTGTTTGGAATTCAAACTGTTGGTACTTCACCGTGTTGTGGTATAAAGAACCGACGATGATGTCACAGTGTGACAGTCGAGTTATCCTAATACGGGTACATTCATCCTATTTTCGATTGGTCGACGTCACCATAGATCACCTCGCTGTGAGACGGATCGCAGGTGAGACGGAGTTACGACAGAACACAGTAAAAATATTTTAAAAGGAGAGATCAGTAGACTGGACGTAGACGTTAATTAAATGAACCGCCCAAGCTAGGCGTTTGTCTGCACTCGCTGACATCTAGTAGCATACCACTTTACCTGGTCACTCTCGTCCATAATCGTACGGATTTTGTCCCGATAGTTTTGTTTGTTGCCTATTGTCTAACCCATGAACTGTGAAATCGTTCGGACTATCACCCATCAATGTGATCGTTTGCTTTACAGACAAAAGAGTCCGTGTCGTTTCTTCGTTCCAGTGACTAGGACTGCTTTCATTCCACGGATGCAACGTGAAATCTGTTTCAGCTCTGTCACTGAGGATAAGGGATTGCAACATTTTATCGAATGTGGTGAGCCCTACAATTGCTATGGTGGATACGTTGTAAATATCTATTGAAATGCAGAACTGACAATTGCAAAACGTACATGCAACAAAAGTCTTCGAGTTTCCTGATACAGTACGTTAGATCGAGGCTTCGTCGCCGACATCGTAGATCACATCGTTGTGAAACCAGGGAGGTGAGACGGAGTTACGACAGAACAGAGTGATATATATTTGAAAAAGGAAGACTGGTAGACATAGACGTTAACGTAGACGTTAACTGAACCACCCAAACAAGGTGTTTGTCCGCACTCGTCGACGCCTGGTATTAAATATCGCCCGTGCGTGTCTTGGATCATTGTGTGCTGTTATTACCTATGAACGTTCCTTTCGTTTGGATCAGGTGCTTCCGGTCTAGTTGATGCGCTCATCGTCGATTCGCAGGCGATGTTCTAGTAACGCCCTTTGTTTTGCTTCTTCGGCATTCATCTTTATCCCTTTCTGAACCTCTTCGTCCCAATTGGTACCAAAACATATCACACCGTATTCGCAGGCGCCGACAGTGAACAATCCGATGACTTGACCTGCGGAACATCGGTCAAGAATTGCTCGCCGTGGATTATACCGAACATGCCTATCCAGAGACCTTGCAGACCAAGTCGCTGCTTGAACGCGAGCGTGATTCCGATCGGTAACGCTAACACGTAGTAGGCGATGATGTTGAAGAACGCGCCGAGATGCTGGCGGCCTGGTTGCCAAATTCCTCAGCAGGCAGGCCATGTAAATCGCGGCGATGCACTGACCTTGCCCACGGAGAACGCCCCCGCATGAATTTGCTAAGCCATCCGCAATCTACGGACGCTCAGCTACTGTCGAGTAAATATCGAATGGGCCTCGGGCTTTACCTGGAAGGATGCGACGAGTGGCATGACTTCGCTCACAACCCGTACAACATCTTTGTCGTCGCTGTACAGGTAGCCGAATTGCTGGAGGATCTGCTTCAGCACAGCTAACATTTCGTGGAAGTGATCAACTTGCGTTTCTAGTTGCCATTAGAACGACCATGATCACAGAGCCGAAAAGCACGCTGACGAGCGCGCATGCGTGGGCTGTTATGCGGGCGCCGATGGCGGTTCTAGCACCGATGAGGTTTCCTACACGATTTGAAGCCACGACCCCTGCCGGTCGGGGTTATTGATGTCAACGCGTGTAAACTGGTCCGAATAAAGACCTACCAAAACCAAACGGTATTGTAGCAATGACTTGAAGTAGGCCGGTCAGTCTAGCATCGAGTATCAGACTTTCAGGCACTCACTCTGATCTGTAGTCATGATTACCGATTGTCCCGCCAGTGCAAGATCGCCCAACCGACCAGCCGCGAGCGCGACAATCTCAAATGCTGCCCTGTTGGAGTCGCCTCGTACTCGAAGCCCATGCGACTCGTCGAAATCGACTTACCACTCTGTGCCGATCATCAGAATGCCTGGGAGCGCCAACCCGAGAAACGCGCGACAACTCTTGGCGTTGAAGACGGCACTGGGTCTCAAACCGCCCCAGGTTCCGTTCGCCTTGTGCGCTGGGGACAGCCAAGTGACGATGACCAGTAGGAAAAAGGCAAGCCAGTAGGTGATAGTTAGTGCCATTGGACAACCAAGCATCCCAAGCGGGGTATAGTGGACAAAGACCACGTTCAAGGCGAGATTGATCGGCCAGACGAAGAGCAGGACCATGGTAGCGGCACGCATAATGCCTGTCGATGACGTTTCAGGTCGCCGGCGGCATTCGTCAACGTGTTATGCTTACCTTGACACTGTAGGTATTTCTTGAGCGATTCGAAGGCGATGAATCCTGGGCCCGCAAAGATGAGTATTCGCATGATGTCTTGTACGTCCTTGCAGAGACGGACGGGCTCTCCGATGGCCAAGAGGACAGGTTCCATGAAGAACCATAAGACGCCGACGGGGATAAAGACGGCCCATAACATTACGATGCATCGCTGCAGATGAACAGACAAGTCGGTCTTGCGGTCGCCGCCCGTGAAGGCCTGTGATCCGAGCGTGTCGAGCGCCGACCCACCGCCGAGAGCGACGCACCATCCTGTTGGATGTGGAACATTATGGGACCGCGGGAGTCACGATCCAGGTCATTGAAAGCACTCGCCAGTTACGAAGGCTAGCATCATTGAGAAAGCCGCGGCGGAGAGTTCTTCCGGACCGAGGTGGCCGGTCACCACGATGGCGGTCGTCTGTATTGAATTTTGTAGGATGTATGACAGGACGACTGTGGGTAGAATCGTCAGACATGGTAGGCAGTAACAATAATGGGTCTGCTGCGAAGGCAGTCGGCCGTACCGGGAATGGAGTCGACGACCAGGGAGGCCAAAAGTCCCGGACCGAAGCGGTGGGTAGCTCCTGCCTCTTCGGGAATCGTTGGGATTGGCAGAGGAGCATGACAATTGCTGATCACTTGTTGCAGCGAGTGTCTCGCGTTCTGGAGAAGTGGTGAGGTCTCTTCTGGCATCGTTTTGCTCAGAGAGATCGATCGGAAAGAGGTGACTCACCCACCCGCGCCCGTGCTTATAACGCGGGAGAATAACGCGATTACCTAAATGAGCGACACCAGCGGATGAAGTTATAAATTCCGTCCGAACCGTCCCTGCTGACAAGTTTTTACAGCACACCGTGGCACCGTTTGCACAACGAGGCCCGCATCGTGCTGATGCTGGTAACCCGTTTGTCTTATCTTTCGCGCAGTTTTCCGTGGCGTGACCGTTGGGTTCCACAAGTTAAGCTTGGCGGGGCGACATTTGTCTGCCTCGAGGCTGAAACCTGTGGTCTCAGCGCGACCGTTCATCTCAGCGAGCTTTCGCCCCTGGGACTATCTGCTGACACGAGGTACGGGAGATAAGATTATTTTCCCAGCGGAATGCCTTTTAGCTGCCAGCGCGCTCGATCCACCTCAGACTCTGTCAACGCCCACTCCCCGAGCAAGACCCACACTGTCAGCCACATTGTTCCCCGCTTCTGAGATATTAATTGTCTACCAAAATGCGAGGCCAGTTATCTATTCTCGTTGCCACGGCACTTGCTTGTGTCACCATCGCCCATGATGGCCACGAGCATGGAGAACAGATGCCCCTCGGGTACGTCAAGTATCCGTACCAGGCTGTCTACCCAGGCGACAACGAAGGTATAGAAATATCGTTTCATGTCACAAGTCTCTCCTTTGGATGATTTAGTTACCGCCGATTCTATCTTTTCTGGAATCACCACGTTTGCCAAGTTACCGTGGGTGCAATGCCTCGGTAAAGACAGAGATGCCGCGTTCGACATTGCCTTTGTCGGTGCTCCATTTGTAAGCCGTCTAACCCGCGGACACGGCGTTAATCTGATGATAGTTGTCTCGCAGGACACTGGCACTTCATACCGCCCAGGTGCCCGCTTTGGTCCCGCGGGCATTCGTGCCGGATCCCGTCGTTTGACGCTGTACGGAGGTTACAACGTTCCCCTCGAAGTTAACCCTTTCCTCAGCGGCCTCAAGCTCGTCGATTGTGGTGACATCCCCGTTACTCCGTACGACAATAAATTCGCCATCCAACAAATCGAGGACGGCCACAAAGAGCTCCTCCATCGACCTGCGTTTTCTCCGCTTGGTAACGACGCCCTGACTGGCAAACCGCTCGTCCCCATTTCCGCAGACGGCAAGCATCACCCGCGGATCGTCACGCTCGGCGGCGACCATACGATCGTCCTTCCCCTCCTCAGGTGAGCATCACAATCGCTCTCGAGTCGCGAGACCCACCACGCAGCAGGTCCATACACTCCGCCTACGGCCCAATCTCCGTCATTCACTTTGACTCGCACCTTGACACGTGGAAGCCGTCCGTCTTTGGAGGCGCCCCGTCTGCGCAGGCTGCGATCAACCACGGCACCTACTTTTACTGGGCCAGTCAGGAAGGGCTCATCAAGAACGGCAGTTCCATCGCAAGTGTCCCCTTTCCTCTTTCCGTCCAGTATTTTTTTTTTTTTTTTTCATTTCGAACCTCCATCGAGCACTTTGATCCTAGTTTGTCCCGTTGATCTAGCACGGTGCGATTCGTACCACGCTGTCCGGCCCAGCGGACTATGCCAACGACGACGCGTCCGGTTTCCAGAGGATAGAAGCCCGCGAGATAGACACCATTGGTACGTTTCCGGTCGACGCGAGATCGCCTCCTCCGTCGCTGAAGACGGTGAACAGGCACCGCCGGCATCATCAAGAAGATTCGCGAGACCGTCGGCGACCGCCCGGTCTACCTTTCGATCGACGTACGTCCCTTTCGCTGCCTTGTCCCGCGATCGAGGCTCACGCTTCGATGAGAAAGATCGACTCGATCGACCCCGCGTTCGCACCTGCGACGGGCACGCCCGAGACAGGGGGTACGTCCCCCCAGTTTGGCCGGCGTGGTTGTGGGCTCGCTGACGCGTCGTTTCCCCCAAAGGTTGGTCAACGCGCGAACTGCGCACGATCTTGCGCGGTTTGGACGGTATGTTCGTCGTCTCTGCCGACATCGTCGAGGTCGCCCCTGCGTACGACACCAACGCCGAGTTGACCACCATGGCGGCCGCAGACGTGAGCCTTGCGCTTTCCCTCTTTTCTCCGTGCTAGAAACTGACTCTGGGTGTGATATAGGTCTTGTACGAGGTGATCAGCGTCATGGCAAAGACCCCTCTTGGCAAAGTCGTCAACTAATCAATGATCCCGGAAGAATATGAATATCGCTTCGGTAAAACCTCTCTCGCTATGCCTTTTTTTGTCCCCGTATATAGTTATAGTCTCCTCGAGATGTACTACCCAGAATTGTACCCGATGAAATGTACTCATGATCCTT
>JBBPLT010000205.1:0-43999 GCA_038089955.1 Strobilomyces dryophilus
CCTGGTGATTGCTGACTATGCGGACATATGTGTCAGTCACATGTGTGTCACTCATAGTGTGTCAGTCACTTTGAGTGTCAGTCACATTGTGGCTGACATTGTTGTTATGTATCATTGTTATGGTCTCTTAGTATAGAACCTGAGAGTCCGATGTCTTGCTCTTCAGTCTCTGACATTGGACTCCAGGTATGTCTTAGTGCTTTGTAGCACTCTAATATAGTCTCTGACATCGGACTCCAGCTGCCCTTTGTCCAGCTGTTTAACATAATCCCAGGGCAAAACAGAGATGGGAAATGTATAGTTATTTTAGCCCGGGTGTTACTAGCCTGGGTTGTAAGAGTCTGCGTCGTCATTGTCCGGCTTGGTGACATCCTCACCAGCGATCATTTGGAATTCATCCTCATCCCGGTCAGCTCTGTGACTGGTATCAACATGCTAAAGCTGGGGTATTAGTCGAAATGCTGCATAGCACAGCTTGGAGACTGCCCCGTCCAACTTGGCCAACAGGTACAAACTGCCAGTAGTCCAGTGAAGAACCACCATTGGCCCGAGGTACCTTGGCTTTGTTTTCTGGTTGAGTTCCTTTTCGATGCGGGTGTTATAGACGAGGACCAGACTTCCCAGGCAAAAGTTGAAGTCTTTTATTTTGTTTTTGAAGGCAGCCTCAAGGTGCTTGACCGATTCGAATCGGGCTTTGAGGATGTGCTCCCCAATGGATGCCAAGTCCTCCTGACGCTTCTGGAGCTGGTAGGCTCTCCAGGCAATCAGTCCAGACAGTGCCATCGGGTCGGTATCTGGGGGTGGAATGACGAACGTAGCCTTGGTGAGATCGAATGGGAACAACGGCTCGACGCTATGCACCATGAAATAAGGAGAAAGACCAGTAGACCGGAGTATGGTTGTGCACTCGGCCCAAAAGACCAAGTGAGCAGCAATGTGCCAGCGAGACTCCCCCCCTTGGGAAGTTTTAATGATGGCCTCCCAGACATTGTAATGATGCCGTTCAACCATGCCATTGGCTTGGGAATTGTAGGGGGAGATCTGGATATGGCGGATGCCATACTAGGCAGTGAGGGTATCTAAAGCTTGGATAAAGGCAAGGCCATTGTCAGTAACAATTTCGGAAAGAGGGCCCCAATAGCAAAGGAGGTCCTCGAAAATGAAAGCAGCGAGAGTGGTGCCATTCTCAGAGCATAGCATGTGCCACTCTGGGTAGGCAGTGAGCGCACACCGAGCCTGGACAACATACCAATACCCACCGGACCAGGGCATCAGCATCATGTCGATGTGAGCCTTGCAGAATAGACCGCCAATGACTGGCATGGTCAGTGAAAATGATTGGTTTGCCAAACCTGACATTCATGACAGGTCCAGACAAACCATTTGATGTCATTGACCAGCATCAGCCACCAGAAGCGGAGCAGCAGCCAAGTCCTCCAGATGGTGAAGACACCCTTGTGCCCAAGGTCATTGTGAGCCTCTTTAATCAGTCCGAGATGGCGGTTTACTGGCACCACAAGCTGATGACGACTGTGTGGTTCTCAGTGCCAGAGTGAGCCCTGAAGAATGAAGAATTTTGTCATTGAGTTGACGAATGTCTGGAACTCGGCGGGTGTCTGAAAGGTCAGCAGGGTGACGTGAATGTAGGTGTCAAGAAAAGTGCGAATAGAATGAATCTGGGCATCTCAGGCCGAGCTCGGCCTTGGTAGACTGAGGAATAGACCGAGCATCAGGGGATGGTTCCAATGTAGAGTCTTCATCAGCCTCAGAAGAGGTGAAGACCAATGTGTAAGTAAAAGAGAAATGGGGGGCTGGCAGCAGTGAAGAAGCTGCACCGACTGGTCTATGCAGGCAAGAAGAAAGATAAGAAGCAGAATGGGGGGAACATCTGGCAAAGGTGTAAGAAGCAGCGTAAGGAAGAGAGCAGTCATTGAGAATGGTAACGGCGAATGAATAGGAATCATCAAGCCAGCCCTCAATGTCGTCATCCTCAGGCAGGTCATTATCCGAGGATGGCTGACGAGATAGACCATTGGGGCCGGTGTGTTTATTGGCGGGGATGTGACAAAGTTCAAAATGAAAAAGAAGGATACCGGCGATCCACTGGTTGATGGTCACATTCAGTGTAAGGTCAGGGTTGTTAATCATGCCCTTCACATACTTGGCATCCATCTCCACCACCAGGTTGGAGACACCGAAGATGAAAACACAGACCGATTGAAGGGCCTGGAATAGTCACTAGTACATGGGTGTTGGGTATTTATACATTCTGGTGGAGATAGGAACTACAAGGGCCAAAAGGAGAGATACCCTAGAGGAGTAAACAGACATCCATGCAAAATGAGTCAGATACTGCAGACTGAGTCATAAGAAGAAGAGGAAGCGGAATGGTGATGGGTTCCAGGTGGAAATGGAGTGGAACAGAACACAGTGTTAATACAAGCAGAGTGAGTCAATGGAAGAAATAAATGGTTGGCATTTACTGAAACTTCTAATGTGGCTGTGTTTCTAGAAACTGTGCGAACTCCTGTCGGAAGAATTCCGACTCCTTAGGGGTGATTATAACAGAAGTATGCCTTGAAATCTGGTGAAATAGGTTGCTGGGCAATATAGTGATGGATTGGTACCAGCATGTATGGGAGTATAGATTCAGTTGGAGATGTCTGATTTGGCATTGGATTCAAGATCTGAGTGATTAGATAAAGTAGATGATAGTTGTGATAAGTCTTGTTGAGAAATGTATGGGATAAATCAAAATGCAGCTATAGCATGTGCAAGTAGTGTTCTATCTAATTCAATAAGCACATAGCTTCCTTCTTTGGTGTGATATAACATCATATAAGGACCAAGATATCATAATTTGGTTTTGTAATTAAGTTCCTTCTCAATGGCAGTATTGCGAATCAGAACAAGTGTATGGATAAAAGTTTCATATTAAATGAGAATAGAATTTCTTCTCAAACTGTGCCTTTGAGGATAGGCATGCAGCTTTTAGAATAGAGGCTGCTTTTTTAATGTCTTCAGAATGTTGCTCTAACTGGTGAATATGTAGAGCAAGTAATTGTTCAGTACTTATACCATCTTTGAATCCTTTTATCATGAAGGTGGATTCACTAAGGTCAAATGGAAGCAGTGGATCTGTTCCTTATAGAACATAGTATGCTGAGAATCTAGTTGATCATCAAACTGTAATGTTGTTAGCAAATAGTGCAGTTTTTAGCTTGCTAGGCCAATCCTGGATTTTTCCTTTGTAGGCCTTGACTGGGGCTTCTCTAATTGCAAAGTGCCCTTGTTCTACAACTCCATTTACTTGCGAATTGTATGGGGATATTGGAATTTGTGGCATATTGTAATATAATAGGAGCTTTGATAGTTCTTCTTGGAATTCTGGTCCATTGTCTGTGACAATATGGGAAATGTAACCATATCAGAAAATGAGTTCCTCAAGAACAAACTTGGCAACTGTCTTGGCAGTGGCTTGTTTCAATGCTTTTCCTTTAGCATACTTAGAGAGATCATCTTAGGCAATGAGAATATAGTGATATCCATTTGCCTTGGACATTAACATTACATCTAGATGTACTTTGTAAAGATGCTTGCAAGTGTGGATATAGTGACAGGTATGTGTACTTTCTGGGTGTCTCATATTTGGCATTCATGACAGGACTTTACATGTTGATGGACATTGTCAAACATAAAAGGCCAATAGAAATGATGTCATAAGTTTTCCCATGTGGCTCTTTCTTTTTTATTTCCAAGGTTGTCATGAGCTTTAGTCATAAGCTCTGTTCTCTTGCTAGGGTCAAATATCACTAGCAGGTATTTTCCATTTTTCATCCATTTGAACATTCTTTTTGCTTGAACAAAGTATTTCATGACTTTGCATAGGAATTGTTTACTAACAGGTGGATCATTTAATGCAGGAGTAGTGAAATATCAGTAGATATCTTCCAGGGAATATTCCTAGGCAGTGATTGCAGATAAGGCCATTGCATAAGATATTCATAATGTCTGGTTCTTATTATAGCAGACAAGGGGTATTGATTCAGGTAATGTATCTTGATAGAGCAGACTCAGATGGTTAAGCCATGAGTCATTATGTGGCTCAACAGTCTTATTATCAGCTAGGGGTTGCTGAGATAAGGCATCTGGTCCTTTGAACTGGGTTGCAGGTACATGCTTGAGTGTAAAATCAAAAAATAGGACTTGAATTCAGTGATTGACTGCAGCATTTGGCTGAAGAGCTGGATCATTTAACATGCCCTTGATATACTTGGCATCTACTTCTACAATCAAGTTCTTGGCTCCAATGATATAGAGGTGGAAATGTCACATGACTCAATACAAATCATAGATTTTGAGCTTAGATTGTGCATAGTAGGATTCTACATTTGAGAATGAAAGGGAACCATATCTGGCTGGTCTCTTGTGACCATTGTCATCAAGTTGAGACAAGATTATTCCAACTGCAATATAGCTAGAATCAACAGATAGAATGATAGGGTTTCCTGAATGGTAATCAATAGGCCAGAGAGCAGGTGCTAATGTAATTGCTTGCTTGAGTGCATCAAAGGCTTCCTGTCTCTGTTTTATCCACTCAAACTCTGCTCCTTTTCTCTATAGTTCAGTTTTTGGAGAAGTGAGTGTTAAGTAGTTTGGAATCCAAATTCATACAGTTCCATAAAGACCAAGGAATAATCCTCTTGCTTCCTTGACATTTCAGAGAGGTGGCCAATCAGGGAGGTGGCCAATTTAACACTTTGTTGACTTTGGATTGATCAGGCACTCATCCATGAACATTTACAGTTTGCCCAAGGATTTTGACCTCTTGTTGACATAGTTGTATTTTCAGAGCTGAGAATGTTGCTTCTGCATCCTTAATGCAATGCATAATATGGTGTACATCATTTGCATGTTTCCATAAGTATCTCTGGATACCTGGATTCTTAGGTAGGGTTGATGGGTTTCCTTTCCTATCTGGGTAAATGGAAGTTGGTCCTTTGATTGGCAGATCATCTATGAATATATCTGCAATCACAAGTTCATCTTTTAGGATAAATAACATGTATTCCTGAAATTCAGCAGGAGAATTGGTATATCCAGTTGGAAGAGATGTTGGGTAAAGTATTCCTAATGGAGTTAGAAAGGCTGTTATGTTGTGGCTAGCTTTATTCATTTTCTGGGCATCAAATTCCAAGAAGAGATCAAATATGGTAAAGCATTTACCACCAACAAACTTCTCTACAAACTGATCTAAGTTTGGGGGAATTGCTGACTCTTATATGGTTACATGATTAAGGGGTTGAAGGTCATGTATGATCCAGAGTTTGCCATTCTTCTTTACAACACAAAACCATTTGGATCAATATGGTGATTGACATAGTTCATATACACCAGCTCTGATCTTCAAATGTAGGATATCTAAGACCTGGTCTTTGATTCCTGAAGGGATTGGAATATTCTTCTCTTGCTATGGTTGGTGATCTACTGTTAGGATCTTGTATGGTAAGAAATAAGCTTCTTTTAATGTACCTCGATCTTCATCTTCAAATGCAAGGGCTTCTTTATTCAACAGCAAAATTTGCTAGAACAGCTTTATTTTCTCAGGCTACAACAATTTGGATTTGTCCAATTCTAGGCTATCCAATCAATTTCAGGTTAATTTCATTGTGGGGAAAAATTCCAGTGGATTACAGCTAAGTCTTGGTAAGGTTGCCAATGAATCATATGGAATTGTGTGAGTCACTTTGAACTCAATGGAGATTGAACTAGACACTGGTCAAACTTTCTTGTCAACCCATTTATAGGCTCCATAGATGTGAGCATGGTCATTGGATTTCTGATACATTGGGCACAATGAATATAAAATAGATGAGATAGGTGGTTGTCTAAGAGACTTATCATGGGAAACATATTCTCCATGGAAACAGCAGTAGATGGCATATCAGATGTCATGTATCAGGTATATTCCATATCTGGGCTTGATGCCAGTCAGTCAGATAATATAGATATGTAAATCTGGGTGTGTTGTTAACCTCACTGTCAGAGTGTATAGGTTCAAAACAATAGCATAATGCAAATGAAGGGATTTGGAATATCCTTATGTGTGGTGATAATAGTAGATCTTCTAACTGGAAACTATTGTGGTATTACACTCAGTTAGGCAAAAATAAATAGAGTGAGGATAGAGGTAATCAGTGCCTCTAAACAGTATGGATCATAGGTGACTCTAGTTCATAATTTCTCACCATTTACATTACTAGGCAATATGGAATTAAAATCTTATCAACAAAGATGGAGGGGGGGTCATATGAGTGCTGGTTATACAGCTGAGGTGAGTCATTAAATCTGATTGCACATAGCAAGAATAGGTATCATCAATTGCCAATGTTACATAGTTGCTGCAATTGGAAAAATAGTGATACCAACATTTGCGACTCATCATTGTTGCAAAACATAAGAATCAGGATGCATATGGTGTGCCAAGAAGTGTAATCAGTATTTTCATCCTTTGACTATAAAGTGGTAGCCTAGGGAATGTTCATGTTACCTGTTGCAAATTGCATAAAGCAATTTGTGGTTGTCACAGGGAACAGAAGGACTTAAAGTTGCTGGTGGTTACACAAGCGAGTTCCTTGTTCTGGTGTCTCAGTTGCATTGGCATGTATATGGATACATAGTGTATGAGTCATGGTGACTCAGGTGAGTGGGAATCTTTCATATCTAGGTTATATATGCTGGCAGCCATGATTATTCCAAATCAAGATTGGTGGTACACAAGACCCTTGCCCAATGGTGTTCTGTCAGTCTCCATAGCATACTATAGCTCTCATGATATCATGGTGAGTTATCACCATGTGTTCTTGTACTTCTGCAAGTCGTGTTATATGTTCATAGCACGAAGAACATGCAAATCCTAGTAGAATACTTTGATCATAAGACCAAGTAGCTAGTAGGTGATTCATATGACTATTCAGGTCTATATACCATGCATGCTGTGTATTTCTGGAAGTGATTAAAAATCATGCTGTACAGATGATATCTGATTATGAGCATATTCAATAGGATTTGATAGAAATCTGGAACAGACAATGGTTCCTGTGGGATAATGGGTTGCAATTCCATGATAGGAACAAAATAGCAGTGTGCTTGTACTTTGGTAGATAATGATATGTGTGACTCATGTGAGTTGGGATGTTGTGTGCTGCTGTGAAAATATTATATCCATAATTGGATTTAGAAGCAGCTATGGTCTATAGGATTCTTTGACTCTCTAGTGGCTTGCTGGCTAAAGCTTATCATTTCCTTTCAACAAATTTTAAATAGTATGATTTCAAAAAAGGGAAGTCCAGCATGTTACAAGTATGCTGCATTCTTCCCTAGTTCAATAGATTATCTGCTTGGTGGAGGGAACTGATAATACACAAGTAATATTGTACACAGGTATATTTGGGTAGGTTCAGCTAAGTATTTCACCTTGCCATATGCAGGAGATTGATGGCCAAATCTATAGTGTGGCTTAAAAATGGGATGCCCAGCATGTGCCATATATGCTGCATTTTATCCCTAATCTAAGTGGTTATCTGTCCAGTGGCAGAATTGAATGCGGTGCAAGTGATATCTTGAACAAGCATGTTTCAGCTAAGTATAGATAAGTTGCCATAAATGGGGAATCATCTCCTTGGTGGAGGAATATGATATCATGAATTATGGATGGAGTATGTAGCATGTTTTGCCATGCTGTATTATTTCCATACTCAAGGAATCATCCATCAGGTAAAGGGAACTGGTAAAATGCCTCTGATTATCTTGTAGGGGGATATTTCAGCTAGATTGTGTAATTTGCTGAATTTAGTGGATTTTCCCCTACAGCTGAGTTACTTTCAGGGGTAAGTGAAATCTTGTTGTGGCATATTTAACACTTGCCAGACATATCAGATATGGATTAGTTAGCTGAAATCCTATAAGATCTGGCAGGTAACAGAGGGTGTTGAGGAGAAAGGATCTTGCCTGGAAGACATAGACCTTAGTATCTCCCAGGCTATTAGTGGCTATAGAATATTTTTTATTGAATTGTCTGAGTCTGTTTTATACTTTTGTAGTGTACAAAGGCTTCTTTGGAGGGCAAATAGGTTCAACAAGAGTTGATAGACTGTTCCACAACCTTCCATACATATTCTGTAGCTTCTATAGCTTCTGTAGCATGAAATTATCCCTTGGAAGGCTTCCAGGGCTTCTGACTTGTGTAACTCATGTGCTCTTGCCTTATATGGAAATTCTTGTGTGCATCATACTTGAAGTCTGTTCATGTTGACAATTTTCTTGATCACTAGCACTAATACTTAATTTTCAATATGTAACTTGAATACTAGAGGTATACTACATTAGGAAGTGATTTGGAGAATTCCAGGGGTGTTTGTCAAGTAGTGTCATGGCCAGAAAGTGTTCCAAGCCTTCTGACATGTGCAGCACACGAGGACTTGCTTTTTATGGTAAGTTGTGCAGAACAGCTTGAAAGAAAGAAAGAAAGAAAGGAAACAGATACACCACAACTTGAGTAGGGCTCTAAAATAGGTTGTTTGTGGTCACTTGAGTCATCTATGGTTGCTGTATCATGAGGATGAGGTCTTTATAGCATTCCAGTAGTGTTCTAGGTGAAAGGAAAGAAGAGGGTGAATTGACATGAGGTGGTTCACAATTCATGTAAAATGGCATTGCACGATATGTGGTGTGTTATTGAGCATTAGAGAAGCTGCTCAGAGTAGTTATATATATAAAAAATGGCAGAGGACTATATTACAAGCCAGAACGAGATAGGAATAGATAGGTATGATGTAGTTTGAGTAAGGCTTGGAAGTGGATCATCTGAGTGCCAAAAGGTTGTTTGGGGGTTGATAGACTATCATTAGACCTTCTATACTCTCTTTGGATTGTTTATTAAGCTTTGTTGAGTATGGATGAGCTTCTGGAAATTCTGATTTGCTTGATGTATTTTGACTTGCCTTTTATGGTAATCATCATGTGCAGCATATGCTAAGTCAGTCCATGTCTCTGGTTTCTTGACATTTGGCACAGAATTCCATTTTTTATATGTTTAACTTGATTTTTACAAGTAAAACATAAGGAAGCTATTTTGAGGGTTCCAGGGATATTTCTCAAGCTGTATCATGGTTGGATAGTGTTCTGAGCCTTCTGACATGTGCAGCATGCAGGACTTGCCTTTTATGGTAAGTCACATGGACAGGTTGAAAAAAAAGAGAGAGAGAGGACAGACATAATACAACTTCAAGCAGGACTCAAAAATAGGTTGTGTGTGGTCATGCAGATGATGGAATATGCTTGTAGAGCAAGCCAAAGCTCTACAGCACCTTCCCAATATCCATTGGCACACCAGATCCACCAAAGGTGCCAGGTTGGTTTGGGTGAACGCTCTGCCTGAGAGTGCCTTGAGACTAGGATATAAAGGTAGTTGTATTAGATGTGGATGTCTTCAATGGAAGGGACCATATTGTTGTTGTCATGGTTACCCTACACTTGCAGTCTATGATCTTTGAAAGGACTTGGTTGGCATGAACAAGTACCAGTTCCCAATCAGCAAATGAATGTAAGTTGAAGAGGGCCAGTTGAGAGTATTCTATGTATTCAACCACTTCATTATGGACACAAGTGTAGAGAATGTTGATCAGGAGGCAATTGTGGTTGATAAGATTATATTCAGCTTCAATGATAAGGTGCTTTATTTGGATGACAAAGTCTTCAACAGTTTCTTTGCCTTGGTGTAGGCCAAGAAGTTCTTTCTCAGCCTTGTGCTGGATCATGGCTGGTCAGAAGGTGAAATAGAGTTTGGCAGCAAAGTTGTTGAAGCTTTCAGTGCAAATATAACACTCATAGCTGTAAAGGTTGGCAAAATGCCCTACATTGTTGTCTCCTGTCATGTAGAAGAGGACAAGAATTACTTTCTATTGGTTGGTTGGTGTCTTGTGATGATCAGCAATAAATAGCTTGATCATTCACCACCACTGGAGGAATTTGTCCTTGAATCCATCAAAGCAACCCAGTTTGATAGTAAGGGACTTTCCAATATTGGGTTCCCTGTCATCAGCAGGCCAAGTTCAAGGGAATGGCGAGATCCTCACCAGTGAAGGGGTTAGCAGGCTAGCATATGGCATGGGTGGAGGGCCAGCAGTTGTTGGGTCCTGATAAAAGTGACTGAACCAGATCTGGTAGAGCATATTGAACTCCTGGTGGGAATTGACAAGATGGAATGTATGGAGGAGGGGGTCCAGGGAGGGATCTTGGACAGTAATGGTGATGTCTGAATCCAAGTCCATTTGTGATGTCATCTGAGGCAGCAAAATAGTTGTTGAAGTTGAATTGGAGTTGATTAAGGTAGTGTGCATATGCCAGGTGTTGTATGAACTGCTTATTGCACAAAGGGAAAATAGAGACAAGAGGATGGGAAAGAAGTGAAGAGGAAGATAAGGGAATAAGGGATACAGATAAAGAGAATTTCAGGATAATGTTGGATCCCATGCAGAGGTGACACAAAAGATGTCATTATTCTGATGGATGAGAAAATATCCTAAAACTAGGGCCATAGTCGATAAGATATGGCTTCTTATATACTATGAGGCAATACATGTGATAGACCAGATACAACACATGTGATAAATGAAAAGTGGAAAGGAATGTTGAAAGAAGCAATAAAAGTAGAGTAATCAAGTAATTAAACCAAAAGAAAAGAAAAGATCCTAACACTGTTGAACACCTCAATGACATTCTTACCTATAAAGTATGCATCTATATCCCCACCAATGACTTCCTCCACCATTCCATTGTCACTTGCTGTCATAACCACCAGTGGTCATGGCTGGCTGCCCTAGTTATTTTAGAACCCACCAACTCATTGTTGCAGATCTCTAGTGGCCTAGCCTGGCCTTTTTCTTTCATCACTATATGAAGGGCTATGCCACTTGCCAACAAAACAAGGTGAACATACATCCCACTATTCCTCTGCTTACACCCGTTATCTTCTCTGCCTCTTGCCACTTCCAGCAGATCTTCTATAAGCTTATCTTTGATCTTTTCTTTTCCTCTGGCTTTGATTCTCTTCTGGTCATGGTTGACCATGGCCTTACTAAGAGGGTAATTCTCTGCACAACCATGAAATCCATCATTGCTGAGGGGATTGCCACTCTCTTTTTCCACAAAGTCTTCATTCACTTTGGCCTCTATGACAAAATTATCTCCAATCATGGACCCTAGTTCACCTCATCCTTTGCCAAAGAACTTGGAAAACACCCTCATAATGATCTCTCTCTTTCCACCACTTATCACCCATAGATGGAAGGTGAAACTGAATGCATAAATCAAGAAATTGAAACTTACCTCCACATCTTCTACAAAAACAGCCCTAGCACATGGGCTGACTTCATTTCCCATGCCAAGTTCACAGACATCCACCAACCTTGCTCCATCATAAAAACATTCCCATTTTAGCTAATAATAGGATATGAACTGAAAGCCCTCTCTTTGATCCTCCTAATCTCTGATCTTCTCATCATCAAAATCTACCTAAAAGGACTTCTTGCCACCCATGACAAAGCCCTCACCACTCACAAACTCACTCATGAAGTCATGGCATCCAGAACCACCTAGTAGTTCATTTTCTTTGCAAAAGAAGATAAGATCTGGCTCAAGGCTAGGAATTTGAAATCCCTTATCTCAAATTCCAAATTTGCCATGAAGTGAGAAAGACCTTTTGTCATTACAAAGGTCTTATCTTCCATCTCTTATCAACTTCACCCCCACAAAACCTAGAAAATCCACCTAGTCTTCCATGTTTTACTCTTATCATCCTATTGCAAAAATAACATCCACGGGTGGAACTTCCTCTTGCCACCACCAGATATTGTAGATAAAGAAGAAGAAGAAGAAATCAAGAAGATAACACACCACCATGGACTTCCATCCTTCCATCAGTACCTAATCTAATGGAAAAGTTATTCAGCCAAAGATAATTCCTGGGCCACAGAAGTGAACCTTAAATATGCATTGGAGTTGCTGAAGGAATATAAAAACCTCCACTCTTTCATCTCCCCTTCTTTATCCTCTACCATTACAACTTGACGAAAACATAAAACCATTGCCTGTGTTCACACTATGTCCATCAGCTGCTTCTACTCCCCCTTATCAGAAACCTCCCTCTCTCAGACTTTTGACAATGTCTCTACTACTCCCTCCTCTGCCACTTTGGTTAATGAACCAGAACCCATCTCCATCACCTATTACAATCTTGCCTGAGGAGCAAGAATTCTTTCAACAAGAGTTTGCTCAGTTCATGGAGACACAGAATCAATAGAAGTCTCAGGGTATGCTGACTATTTGTTTTTGCTCTTGACCCACTTTATCTATATTAACACCAAACTCCATTTTTTTCCCTTCACATGGAGTTCTGCATTTCATTCCTCTTCTATGACTGATCCTTTGATCTCTTGATCCTATACTTTCCATTTCTTCTGTTTCTTAATGGACACCCACACTTCTCCTCTAGGGTATCTCTCCTTTTGGCCCTTGTAGTTCCTAAGCTAGTTCTATGCAATCCAGCCTGATTTCTAGCAAATTAGCTGGCACCAGGCCACTTTTCATTTTCACACCATTCAAGAAATCCCACTTCTCCACACATTATTGCCCCACTTCACACTCTAGATGGAGCTCCCTTTTTTATTCCCTGTCTCTTTCTTTCTTCCAATCATATTCTTCCCCACATCCATCACTTTTCCCTCTCTAAATATGACCTGGCCTTGCACCTTTACAATGACAGTATTCATCTAGTCCTCCCTTCTACCTATATGCTAAGATCTGTCACAAATGCCACCACTGTGGACATTTTTATAGCAAATATTAGAAACATTGCTGCCATGTATCTTGGACTCCCAAACATTATTCCTTTACCAGTCCCATATACTGCCACTTCCTAGTCCCCATCATTCTGTCCTTTTTATCTTCTGGGTCCTTTTCTCACTCCTTTCACTACTTCTATCCTTACCACTCTGCATATATTTCTACTAGTGGCAGATCCCTTTGTGCTCACTTCCCTGGCCTTCACTTGGTCTCCAGTGATGAAGACATCTACAATGCAGATGCCTATGACAAATATGATAATGTGGTGTGGACTAACATCACTAGTTCCCCTAGTCCCTCCTACTCCAGCTTATGACTTGTTCTTGTCATAACTTTAAATGTACTAAGGGGGGTAATGTTATAATTCCTTCTTCTTTCATTCTCTACTTCACTCTGCCAGTGTAATCCAATGACTTGTCTAGTTCTTCTTCTTCAGAACTGATAGAATATTCCAACACATTCCAAGACCTTCCACTGTATTGGTAAAACACTGATGTATCATTTGCTATGGATAACTTATTCTAACTCATCTGCTTAGTTCTTTTCTTTTCTTTTTTGATTTAAACCCTTGCTTACTCATATATTCTCTTTAAGCTAGACCTCCTTGAGTACTTCCTCAAATACACTTGTCTATAACTTGCCCTCAACTCTCTAAGTCCTCATCCTACTCTGAGTGGACACACCCTCCGATCCTTGATCATGCTACTCTAGGTCAAACCTTGACTCATCTTTGACCTGAGAGGATGCCTCCTTGGTTTGCCACCAATGAACCTTGTCTTGTTGAGGCTACATCTGGCCCTACCTGGACCAAGCATAACAAAAACAATGAAGAGGACACAATCAGAATTCAGTGTAGAAATGGCTAGAAGACCTGGTGATGTTTGCTCAAGCTACATTATTATACATACCATTGTTATAGGCATTTTCATTGCTAGAGGCCTAGTATAAGCCAGAAGAGTAGACATAGGGAGTTGACCTCTAGTGAAGATATAAGCTAGCTAGTAAGAATAGAAATGAAAGAAGAAATGGGTAAAGGACTTAGTATATCATTGCTCCATCTGTTTCCTTTGGATGCTCAGGCACTACATATCTGAATTCCCCATGAGACATTGTTTCCCTACTCCCCTTATTCCATCCCCATTGTCTTCTCTACACTTATTGCAAAAATAACCAGTGATAGTATTTGTGGCAGATTGCATAGTATAATGTGTCAATAGAGAGGAGGACAGAAGAGGATGTTGTCATTATATAGCCATACCACTAAGTCATACAGGGAAGCAATAGATGTGGATAGGGCTGAGACTCTGAAGAGAAGATAGAAATAGCTGGAGCTGAAGCTGGGTATATGACATGCATGGGAGAATTGTGGCTTTGGAATAGAGAAGAGATAGGAATTAGTTGGGTACAAGCCAACTCTCTGGTGTAACAATCTAAATCCTCAAGGAACTCAGTCATGCCAAGCTAATATAGGGCAGCTAGGAGGATCTCCTAGGGTTTCCTATAAACAATACAGGCATGGACCAAGATAATTTCTCTTTTGGCAGAGGTGGGTCTCTAGGTTTTCAGAGATAAGAGGCATTTGACATTAAAAAAAGTATGATACAAAGCAAACATGGAAGAATCAATATCAAGGTAGATAGAAATGGAAATAGTTAGATGTAGGTCTGAGAATCTTCAAAAAAGTTTTCACACTCTAGTAGGGGGTGGAGTGCATCTTCCTAGAGATGGTGAACAGTGAGGGGAAAATCAATGGAGTAAACTAGAAAAGAAGAAGGGGGAAAGTATTCTAATGTAGTGGTTGTGAGGGAGATGGGTTCCTATTCTTCAACAGTAATGGAGGAGGGAATGATGAAAACATTATCCAGGGTTTGAGAAATGAAGAATTTAGAAAAAGAAGAATAGGATGAATATAATGTTAATGTAAGCTATAGTATTGTGTTTGTGTTGAAGAGTGGTGGAAGTAGTGAACAAAGGAGAAAAAGCAAAGGAATGAAGGTTTTTATATTCCTAGAACAACTCCAATGTGTATTCAAGATCTGCTTTGGTAGCCCAGGAGTTGTCTTAGGTCAAGTATCCTTTCCATCAGATTAGATACTAACAGAAGAATGGAGAGGTCTGTGGTAGCATATTATCTTCTCTATTTCATATTCTTCTTCTTTGTCTACAAGGTCAAGTGGCAGTAAAGGGAAGTTTCTATCTATGAATATTGTTTTCACAATAGGATGATAAGAGAAAAGTATGGAATACCAAGTGGATCTTTCTGGTTTTTGGAAGGCAAAGTTGCTAAGTAATGGGAGATAAGACCTTCATAATGAAAAATGGTCCCTCTCATTTGGAGGCAAATTTCAGGCAGGTCATAAGGCATTTCAAGTTTCTGGCCTTGAGCCAGATCTTGTAACCTTTTTTTGCAAAGGAAGTAAACTATTTGGTGGTTCAAGATGTCATAACCTGACAAGCTAATTCTTGAGCAGCAAGGAGCCCTTTTAGTTAGGATTCAATGGCAGGAAGGTCAGAGATAGAAAGAATAGAAGAGAGAGTTATTGGTTCATATTCCATTATGAGATAGAATAGAAATTTCCTGATGATAGAGTGAGAATGGTGGTTGTGGGCAAATCCAGCATAGAAGATAGAATCTGCCCAAGTACTTGGACTATTTCTGCAGAAGATGTGAAATAGATTTCTACTTTGGTTGACACATTTGATTTCTCCATCTATCTAAAAATAATATATTTTTGTGAGAGAGGAAGGTCATATTGGAGGTGTTTGCCAAGTTCCTTTTCAAAGGCAGATGTAAACTGTGGCTTTCAATCAAAGATAATTTTCTCATAGAGGTCAAAACAAAGAGAGACTTTATGAAAAAAAGAGGTAGTAATTCCCTTGACAGTAATGGATTTCATGGTGGGGCAGAGAATCACTTAGTAAGGTCATGGTCAACTATGACCAGTAAGAAGTCAAAGCTGAAGGAAGGTGGAAAATCAGTGCTAAGGCCACAGGAGATTTGTTGGAAGGGACAGAGAGCAGAGAAGATAATAGGGGTAATATTGGAAATGATAGGATGTGTGTTTACCTTATTCTGTTGGCACATAGCATAGCCATCAATATGGCAACAAATAAAAGAGGCAAGACCAGGCCACCAGAATTCTGCAGCAACAAGTTGACAGGTTTTGAGATAGCTGGAATTGCCAGCCATGGCATGGTCATGATAGTGGACTACAATAGAACAACAAAAGGAATTATCAGTGGAAATATAGACATGATCTTTATATGTAAGTGGAGAGTAGAATGAAGAGAAGATTAAGCATGTTGTTTTTTGCATTTGGCAAAACATATTCTATGATATACATATATCTATGAAAAAGGGTCTGTGCACTACTATTAATACATGAATAAAGGCAACCAGACACAATACCTAGAATGACAGTGAGTAATGTCACTTGTGGAACACCACTTGCTGAACCTTGGTAATATGTTGAATAGCTCGTTTTCCAAGGGTACAACTAGCTGGATTAAAGACAACTATCAGTAAGGAGAATCAGGAATGTGAGTCTTGGAAAAAAAATCGAAGTAGGGCTTATAGGGAACTCAGTTGTATGGGCACAGGTACCCATGAGAAGGTGAGGATGAGTGAGAGGACAAGGACAGAAATGATGAAGAGGAAAAGGGTGAGGGTGAGGATATTTTCTTGTTCTCTTATTTAACATTGTTGCTGCTAGTGAGATAAGGAAGAGGACAAGAGGATGAAGATGAGGATGAGATAAGGGCAAGGGCATGGTGTCAGTGTTATCATTGTGTTATCATAGTTGTCATCACGAGATGAGAAAGTGAGAGGTAAAAGTGAGAGTGAGCATAGCATCATCTTTGTTATTGTTACAAGATGAGGACAAGAGCAAGGGTAAAGTGTCATTATGATAGCATTGGTGTGTTGTCACTATTGTCATGAGAGTAAAGGTGAGGCAAGGCATCACCATCATCATTGCATCATCATAACTGTCATTATAAGATGAGGGCAAGAATAAAAAAGTTGGTATCAGGCCTAGTGGATAAAGACCTGTTCATCCACAAGGTAAGTAGGTTTTGGAGGTGAGGGGACCACAACCCCTCATTTCTCTTTATGCTGCTCAGGCCCAGTCAACAAGATCTATTTATACTTGAGGGTATGTGAGGTAAGTAGACTTGGAAGGCAAGGCATCCATTCATATAGCTGTTGGTATACAAGGTTATGTTAAGGTACATTGACTTTAGAGGTGATTAGACATACACCAAATATCAACTAGTTATTTCAAACATATGATGGTTAGTGTACTTATTTATATAAAATATATAGAATATATCATAACAGTGGTGAGGCTCCATATGATGAGAAAAAGAACTAGTGCCATATATTGGAATAAGGTGCACTATATGATAGATGCACTTGATATGTATTATAGCAAAGCAAGGGCTACTGTTAGCAAAACAACTGGGTCAGACAATCCACATCCTTGTGTTTTTATTAGGCAAGTCACTGATTTTGTCAAAGTGGTAGATGACAGTGCAAGGATATGAAACACCATAGTAGACAAATGCAAAAAAGCTAAAAACTCAAGTGATTTCAAGATATTGCATGCCTGAAGGTGGCATATTTAATGAGCCAACAGAGTTTTTAGAAGTAAGAATAACACAATCTCTCTGTGGGCCTTCACCTCGCAAATAAATTCAGCTTCCATTCCACTAACTCCACTGAGATCACTTGGAGCATAGAATCTAGAGGATGCAAAATTGAATGTTGAGATCCACCCCTCATAGTGAGAACATACAGCAAGAGAAATGCTAGAATAGTCTCCAGGATAGTCTGGGTAAATTTGATCAAACAAGAAATGCTAGATGAGGTCAATAAGATTGTGGATATTTATTTCACTCACCAACTTAGAAAGTGTCCATGCACACTAGTGCTCTAAAAGTCATCTGGAGGTGAGGAATAGATGGCATGAGTTAGGAATTGCAAACTTATGGGAGATATGTGTAAGCCACACTTGAACCAATAAATTGGTTGATTGGTTGTCAGCCACTGATACATCATTGTCAGCCTGTTGTAACACTTGCAGTTATCCATCACTGGTTGCCTCACTATTGTTTGCATTTGAATTCCTGCCATTACTAATGATACAACCCTAAGACCTGGAGTCCTCGAGTTACCACTTTGTCAACCAATACTCTTTGGAAGGGGGAAGAGAGTTGGAATCTAGGCTGGGGCCTTAGAGAGGAGGATACCCAAGTGAACTAGACTGGGGATGCCAGTTGTTGTCCCGTGGGTTTATGTATTCATGGAGTACATAGGTTTACATAATACGTCTCATCTATAAGAGTCCATACCCTGTGCCCTGGGCGCAGGAGGGAGTGTGGCTGAAACGTGTATCAAGGGTGAAACATGTGTCATGGAAATGAAAGAAGAGAAGCATACCACAGCCATGCGGCGGTGGGAGAATGGAAGGGAAGCATGCACAGCACTGGGCTGTGTCAAGGGATGCATCAAGCATGGGTGAATGATAAAGGTGAAATGAGTGACAGTGGTGCAGAGATCAGAGGGCAAGGCTGAGGCCATTGATCCTGGATGATAAGATAAAGAGATTAGATAAGAGGAAAGATAAGATAAGAAAGAAAAGAAAAAGTCGTTAAGTCTGTTGTAGATGCTGGTCATGGGGCAGCGATCATAACAACTAAGGCTGTCTTTTTCAATGGCTAAACTCACTGTAAATAGCATGGTTAGTTAGTAAAAATAAAGGTTTAATATCCATACCTAGTGAGAATACCATAGCTTCAAGAGCTAATTTATCCAGCATTTCCTGAGTCATAAAATCAATGTGCTGTAAAGCTCAGACTTGCTCTACTAGTGTATCTTACCATCTGCCCACCATCTGGACTTTGCCCAACTATTAAAACTATGTTTGCTTACTTTGCTACAACTCTGATGACTGTGGAGTTGTATGATGGGTTGGGTGGGACTTTAGCTTCAGTGACTCAAGCAGAGCACTATGCCCTTGCTACTCACTAGATGGTCCTGGATTTACAGGATGGACAGGGCAAAGGGAATTTTGAAGGGATTCAAAGTGTGGAGTGAGGGTCTAAGTCAATAATTAAACTAACTATACAAGGTACAGTATGAGGGTTTATATACTAAGGTAGTGCATAGCTATTAGTCTAGAAGAAGAATAAGAAATATTCATGAGTAAGGCAGAAGATGGAAAGTATGGAATGCCAAAGCTGTGCTCCTAAGTGAAACATAGGTCCAGAGGTTGCTAATAAGTAGGACTAGCACTAATAGAAATACAAGAATGAATATAAGTGGACGAGGAGAGTGTGCCTACAGCAGAGTCAAACTCTGTGGATGCAGTACCACATATAGCACAAGATTATAGTGGAGTTCATGAGTAACTTCTATAAAGTGAACTCCATGAACTTATTGTTGCACAGGATATGACTGTATCCCCTTTTAGGCCTGAACCCCTGAAGGCCATAGGACAATGCAGAGTATGAAACATGGTGGAGCAGATGTAGAGGTGGATGTGGAGTCTGAGTCTAAAATAGAAGGATAAAAGGCATGGTGTTGCAACTATGCTTCTTGTCTGTGCTTTTTACCATCATCATATCCAACCTTGCCAATATCAAGGACTGGGATGATGCACAACTTGTGGAAGACAATGATGATGGCAAAGAGTTTGCTAATATAAAGTAGATGGAGCAGAAGAGGCAACAAGTAGCAAAGAAGAAGGAGGAATGAAAACAGGCAGAGGAGGCAGCTTGAAAGAAGGTGGAAGAGGAAGTGGAGGCAAAGTGGAAGGCAGAGGCAGAGGAATGCTACATGGCCTGGGAGACTACCAAGATAAAGAAAAGATCAGTGGAGGCAAGAAGGGCCATGGAGCAAGCAATGCATAGTACAAGGCAGAAGAGGAATGGACAGCATGGGCATTGTTAGAATTGTATCATAACAATAAGCTCTATGAGCTTATCAAGGCATAGATTGCTCTTATCGGACAAGATCTGGCTGCAGGATCAGCTAATCAAGTCTTGGTCAAGCTTGGGTCTTGATCTTTTTCTTCAAGAATGCTGTGCATTCTTATCTTATTTTATTATGGTGCAGCCTTATCTTATCCTTTATCAGTGGCTGTGCCACTATCTCTTATTTTATCTGTGGCAGTGCCACAGCTATCTCCTTGATAAAATGGAGGCAGTGCCTCTATCTTCCATTCTTAGACTGTAATCCTAAAAGTGCTGGCAGTGCTGGCACACCTTCATCCTAGAGAGGCTAGACCTCCAATCTAGACTCCAACGACTCATGGTCAATGGCCATAGCCTCACCCTCTGTCCATAATATCACCAGTCTCTTTCTAGACCCTTATCTATGGAAGCCCAGCCACTTCTACTTCTATACCTGGTAGGCTGCACCTCCTCTTTCATTTCATAGAAGCACTGGCTTTCTTCTCTATGCTTCTCTTCTGTGATACCAAAAATACTAGTATGTTTCACATTATGTCTTCCATTCTACCACCCCCTTAATGGTGATGGCATCACCTCATGTTATGGAAGCATGCACTGGTTTACATGTGGACTCCTCATGTCCTATTTATCCTTCTATGGTACATTCCTATGCAGGGTATAGGGTATGGACTTCCTTTCTTTATCTGGTCCTGCATCTGTAGATCAGAGCACCACATATACATACATAGGATGTGTGTATATAAGCCAAGGGGCTTGTACTGGACATCCTCCAGTCAAGTTCACTTAGGTTTAGACCTCCCTAAGCCTGCCCAGCCTTGATTCCAACACCTCCCTCTCTTCCTTGACTCCCTGGTGTTGGTCTATATTGACAAGGGGTAACCTAGGACCTTGATTTGTTTAGGGTTGTATCAGGCATGAAGTGCTTTTATCAGAGCATCAGAGTGTGCTAATGGTTGGTGGGTGGAGGAGATTAGGGCAGAGTAGTCTGCATATCAGAACATTAGAGTGTGCTAATGGTTGGTAGACAGAGGAGGTCAGGGTAGAGCAGTCTGCATGTTAGAGTATCAGAGTGTACTAATGGTTGGTAGGTGGAGGAGATCAGGGCAGAGCAGTCTACAGGGCAAAGGAAGGAAAAGAGCATGGCATGGAAGTGGTGTATAGAGCATAGTGTAGAGCTTGGACTCACTCTACATATATATCCCACCATCAGCCCACCTTCTGGACTTCACCTGATGACCTCTATCCCACTTCTAAGCCTGAATACCATCATGTGCCAATAGACCAATAGTCTGGACTGACTTTCCCACAGTCCAGACTACATGTTTGTCTAATGCAGACACCCTAGACATGCCACTGGTCCATTCCCAGGGCCAGTGGACTATAAGACTGGTTGACCAACGCTTTTCCCATGGTCTGGACCATATATCAGTCTTGTACAGACAGTCTCAGTCTACTTACTACTCACTCAGACCAGTCTATTTAGCCTTTCATACCTTTTTTACAAAGCCCAGCACATTCCAACCTCTTTTTGAACCAGTTTCAAGTATTTACACATGTATCTAGCTTTTACCTACCTTTCTACTATCTGCCAATCACCCAGCTAGCTCCTCTCAATCGTCTGAGAGCTCTCTCACACCTCACCAACACCTCACTGACACCTCCTTACTCGACCAACCAATTGGTCTATTCAAACTCCAGTTTTCTGTATCCTCAGATCAAGCATCAGTCCATTTTAGAGCATCCTAGACTTCAGCAAATGCCTTGGGCCCCCTTTTGGGTTGAGCCTATCATGCCCAAGATCCATACATATGACTTTTGGGTGTCCCCTCACCCAGGTCTTGTGTTTTATAACTGGAGTCCATTGGTTTCAAGGTTTTGTTTAAAGTCCCATTTCACTCCCAAATGAAAATAAACCACCCCTTCATTTCATTTCTGGAGTCCTGCCATCAGGCTCATTTTAACTGACTCATTTTCATTACCTATGTGACCTAAACTCTAAATCCCATTCATTGCCCCAAAAGTTTTCTTCAAGTCTGCTTTTTTCTGCTTTCAGCCTATTACCTCTACACCATGACATCACCTTCCCTACCCTTCCACACTGATGCCACTGCACCCCAATTTGATGGGACAGTCTCAGATCTCATCCCCTTTCTAGAAGCAATTGAAATTTTGACTGAAAACATTAGATTACCACACTCCAAGCAGATCAGGCTTGCCTGCCACTATGCCTCACTCAATGAGGCCAACTTCTGGGATATACTCCCAGAAACCACCACATAACCCCCTCACTGGGGGGCCTTTGTCTTGGCTATCCTACCGCACTACCCCAAGTATGAGAAAGGTATTTGGTCCATGCCTCAGCCCTCTGTGTCACCATCTCAGGTGCAGGCCAATTGACCAATGTATGCACAGCCACCACCAACACTGATACTGACTTCACCACTGATGTTCTAGCCCTAGTTACCACCATTATCATCAACCAGTAGTTCTACCCCTATCTCATAACCAGTCATGGTCCTCTCCCTCACATACATGGCACCAATGCCATCAATGCCATTACTGTCTACCTCATCAGCCATCTCAGCACTTGCTACCCCCCACATTGCACCTATTTTACATGCCATTGCACTCCATTATGATGTCCAGGCAACCTACACAGCCACATCAGTCACAACTGACTATATTGCACCACTGCACCATGTACTGACCTTGGCTCAAACCATCTCCATGCTTGCTGACCCCACCTTCATAGCTTTCATCCTCACTGCCTGGAAAGTGTACCAGGCAGACCTTGCTAAACCATGCATGCCCATACCAGACAACCAAGCATGAGCCACATCCAACATGGTCTTGTTCAGCTCAACATCCTCATCAGCCTCACTCAAGGACCAAGCATGAAGCACAGCCAACATGGTCTCATTCAACTCAGCACCCTCACTGTCTCTCATCTTACTATCCAATTTGTCTACTAACCACTCAGTAGCTACATCACCTACCCGGTCACTGAAACCAGTCATGTTGTCACTTCTGCAATCACCACCACTATCTCAGCTCTCACCCCTGCCAATTGGCCCATCACCATCAGCACATCTACAACCACATGCAGTCATGTCAGCATACATAGTCACATCATGTCTACCACTGTCATCACTGGCACCAGCACTAACTCTGCCCTTATGTGCACCAACTGTGCCATCATCATTAACATCACCAACACCAATGCCAATACTGACTCTGCCCCCACCATTCACTGCATCACCTTTACTGCTGTCACCACCTCAGCCATTGCCAAGACCAGTTACCATGTCATAATACTGACATGACATATGACAAACAGCTGTCATCAACATCACCACTGCCCTCAACACCACCCTTGCCTCCATCCTTGCCATCACCAACACCATTGCCTCATGTAACCTCACCATGCACACTAGCACCAACATCACCACACAGACCAGCACCAACATCATCATGTAGACCAGCACTGGCTTCACCACATGCACTGGCCCTGCCTTATGCCATCTTGCAAGTGTTGTCCTCACCTTCACCTCTGACATCAACATCACATACACCCTGCACACTATCAACACCACCTCTGCTGTTCCTGCCACCATAACTGGTCACCATGTTACAGTTGTACAAGAGGACAGCCCCATCCTATCTTTTCCTCCCCTTCTCAACAACTCCATGGAGACTAAGTCCAGTTCCACCCCCATCACCCCTCCACCCCTGCTGCACAGGATGTTCAAGAAACCCCGAGGCAATACCTAGACAATCAACACCTTTCCATATGAAACCCAGATCCATTCTTCTTCTGTACTTCTACCAATCTCCATTTCCATCACCTCCACACAAAGTCCTGGACACGCTGTTCCACTTCCCATGTTCCACTTCCTTTGATTCTTATTCCCTTGGTTACCTCAGATACCTGTTGCATTGCACCCAATCCAGAGAGTTCCCACCCCTTGCCGCTTCCCTAGTATATAAGTCAGGTACTTCCTTCCATGTTCCCTAGCTAATTCTATGCCTATCAAGCCTAGTAATCTAGTCCACTTTCCACACACCCTCTTCACATAAGAACCTCAATCCAGTCACCGCTGTCAAAACCCCTAGTCTAGTCGCCACTACTAGGAGATCCACTTTGCTGTCTAGCCATTTGCTACAGCACCCTTGCTTCATCTATAAGACTTTGCTCTACTTAGAGTAAGTGCTGCTAGGTTACTATGCAACCAGCATAACAAAAGAACTAGCTTTCTTCTCTTCCTCTTTATCATGAGAGTAGAAGACTAATATTGGAACCTCCAAGTACACTATGATGCCTCTGAACCATAGCCATGTCTGGATGGGACTTCCTATTTAAACAACCAGCATCCTCCCTAGGATGACAATCCCCCATCTTCCAATCTCCCTGAAACCCCTTACCCAAAAATGTTTCCCCTTATCATCAATGACCCAATATCAATGTCCCTGGCATGGAAGATGTACAGAGCACTGATAGCCCAGAAGAAACCTCTGCCAGATTTACTCCAGCAGAAACCCTTAACCCTGAACCTCGCGACTTTTCCTCATATGGAATAACAGTCGCCAGCACCCCTGGCACAGGAACTATAGTTCTCATGGAAGTATCTGCTCCAGAAGAGCCAATCTGAGACAACCACTACATCAGAATGGCAATTCCCCTCAACATCTACACCTCCCACAAACTAACCCAGGAACATCCAACTCCAAATTCTTCTACTGAAGAATGTGGACACCCTACTTGCTGGACCACCAGGAAGGAAACCTCTGCTGGGATGCGTGGTGACTTCTCCAGCAAACTAGATGAAGCCCAATGGTGGAGCAACACCATGAAAGCCTATTATAAGATCAATGACAAGATCTTCTCCCTACAGCAACAGGTACTGATCTTCCTCAACAAACTCAAAAATGGATGAGGAAGACTCTTTTTGGAACTCCTGATAGAGAAGGCCCTCTCTAATGACAAACAGACACAACCATCCCTCTCTTCTATCATTTGCGGCTTCCTCACCACATTTACTCCTTACAATGTCAAAGCCCAAGCTCAGACTAAGCTGAAGAAGCTCTGACAGAACCTATGAGATAAAGAGAATGGTTTCTCTGACTATGTAACTAAATTCCAACTCTTCACTGCCTAATCCAGCATCTCCAACCAGATCACACTGATTGGCCAACTCAACGATGGGTTAGACCCAGAATTGGTCACCATGATCATCACCATGGAAAAACCACCCACTACCCTCCAAGATTGGATAGCTAAGGCCAGCCAGTTCCATGCCCAGAAGTCCAGGCTGAACATGTACCACAAGAACAAAACCGTCCAACCTTTCCTCCCAGAAATGCCAAGACCAACTGAGGACGACCCCAACACCATGGACATTGACTCTATATGAATCCTCCACAAGAAGGCCAAATGGTGACCCAAACCTTGGAAAGAGCAGAAATAAACAGAGATCTCTGTAGCCTCTGTCAACTCCTCCAGGAACCAATCCCTCTGGATAGCAGTAACCATACTCAAACCCAATCATAAGCTCAACATCTCCACCCTAATTGACTGTAGGGCCTCTGGAGACCTCATCCACAAGAAAATTGTCATCAAGTATCACCTTCCAACCATTCAACTCCCTAAACCCATTAAAGCCATAAATGTCAATGGAACTGATAATGAGGGAGGACTTATCTGCCACAAAGCACAACTCAACATCAAAATTGGGGACCTTGAAGAAATCTGTGAGTTCATGGTCTTGAACTGCAGAAAGAAAGACATAATCCTTGGGATACCATGGCTATGCTCCACAAACCCTGCCATCAACTGGACAACAGGGGACATTGACATCTCCCCTCAAACATATTGAAAAGATGATGAAGACACTTGTTACGCTGGTTGCATAGTAACCTAGCAGCACTCACTCAAAGTAGAGCAAAGTCTTACAGACAAAGGGTTTCCCTAGCAGCAATGGCTAGAACTAGGATAGAGGGTTTGATAGTGTTGGCTAGATTGAACGGTCTCACGCATCTGGGGATGCATGGAAAAGGAACTAGATTACGAGGCTTGGTAGGCGTAGAACTAGCTAGGGGACATGAGAGAAAGTACCCGACTTATATACTGGGAGATGGCAAGGGGTGGGAACCTTCAGGGTTGAGGGTTCTACTAGATGGGGTGTGGGTGTCCATGACCAAAACGGAACAAAAGGATCAAAGGAAGTGGATCATGGAAAAATGGAACGGCGTGTCCAGAATCCTGTGTAGAAGTGATGGAAATGGAGATCGGTAGAAGTACAAAGGAAGAGAAACATCCGGGATGATGGGCTGCGGTTACTGTGCATGAGATGGTAGATGGTTTCTAGGTGTCCCTTTGGGGTATTTTTGGTAGCCTGTGCACCAGGCATGGGGGAGCAGTAGCATCAGGGCTAGAGGTCTCCATGGGGTTGTCAGGAACAAGAGTGGGAGAATCAGGAATAGGAGAGAAAGAAATAATGGGGCTGTCCTCCTATGTGACTGTAACCACCCTTGAACAATGCTATCTCATCTGATATCTAGTGGCTGCCCCCAACTCATTCATTTGCCAGGAGCTCACAGAAAAGAACTCCCTCTCCCTCCTCGAATAAGCCATTCAAATCTGGAAAACCATAATCTTGATGGAGTTAGCCCAAGCAGCCCAAGAGAACAAAGTAACCCTCCCCCAGCAGTACACTGACTTCGCCTCCATCTTCAGGGAATCCAACGAAAGAGATCTTCCCTCTCACCAACCTTTCAATCACACAATTGACCTAGACAAGGACTTTGTCTCAACGATTGCCAAAATCTACCTACTCAATCCTCTTGAGAAAAAGGCATCCAACAAGTTCATCAAAGAACACCTAAAGTTAGGAAAGATCATACTATCCAAATCCCCTCAAGCTTTCCTCTTCTTCTTCATCTCAAAGAAAGATGGAGGGCTTCACCCCTGCCAAGACTACCAGTACCTTAACTCCCATATGGTGAAGAATACCTATCCACTCCCACTCATCTCTGACCTCATTGATAAACTCCAGGGATCCACTCTCTTCACCAAGTTCGATGTTCTGGGGATACAACAACATCCAGATCAAGAAAGAGGACCAATGGAAGGCTGTATTCATAACTCTGGAAGGACTTTTTGAACCAACAGTCATGTTCTTCAGAATGTGTAACTCCCCTCCTATGTTCCAAGCCTTCATAAACCACATCTTCAGTAATTATATTGCTGAAGGATGGCTCATCATCTACATGGATGATCTCTTGGTTCATATGAACAATGACCTCACCAGACACCGAGAACTTGTCTGCAAAGTTCTCAAATGATTCCAGGAACATGGTCTATTCCTTAAACTCTTGAAATGTCAGTTCGAGCAATGGAAGGTGGAGTTCTTGGGCATGGTTGTCTCCACCAATGAAATCTCTATGGACCTGGTCAAACTCTTGGCCATCAACACCTGGAAAACCCACTAAATACCCTCACCCATAAAGGAAAGGTCTGGGCATGGACCCCCAAATGTGAAATAGCTTTTCATACCCTTTAAAAGGCTTTCCTCTCCCGCCTGGTATTAAAGATGCTGGACATCACCCAATCCTTCTTCATCATGACAAATGCCTTTTTTACTGCCACAGGGGGCATCCTCCTTCAAGCTGATGCTAACGGAGACCTCCACCCTTGCACATATTTTTCTGCCACCTTCACTCCAGCCAAGCAAAACTATAATATCTATGACTGGGAACTCCTCACAGTCTGACCATTAAGGCACTCAAGACTTGGTCTCATTACCTTTGAGCAACCAGCTGCATGGTAACTGTCTTCATGGACCACAAGAACCTTACTTACTTCTGTGCCCTGCACAAACTCTCCCAGCAGCAGGCCCATTGAATGATGTTCCTCCAGGACTTCAACCTTCTCTTTGTCCATGTCCCTGGCTCGAAAATGGCTTCTGCCAACACTCTCTCCCACAAAAACGTAGTGGACACCTCTGGGGACAACTCAGATGTCACCCTCCTCCCAGATCAACTCTTCATCTGCATGCTTAACACCTATATTGTCAAACACATCAAAGAAAATACAAAAACTGATCCAACAGCCCAGGATCTGATTGGCACCCTTGCTTCAGGCTTCCTTCCACTTCCTCAAACCAACAAAGGGGATTGGTATTTTGATGAAACCAACCTCTATTACAAAAACCACCTCTACATTCCACCAGAACCATGTTATAACTTGATCAAAATGGTTCACAAGTCTGCTGCTGGTGGCCATGGTGGCATTTTCCACACTCTCCAACTGCTCCAATGTGACTACTGGTGGCCCAGGATAGGAATGTTCATCTGCCATTTCATCAATGGCTATACCATCTGCCAGCAAAATAAGGTCAACACCCACCCAACTGTTTCCCTGCTTTCCCCACTGCCAACCACTGCCACTCGCCCTTTTCAACAACTCTTTGTTGACCTCATCACTGGCCTCCCACCCTCTGGGGGCTTTGATTCAATTATGGTCGTGGTTGACCATGGGCTTTCAAAGGAGGTAAATTTCATGTTACACTAGTTGTATAGTAACCTAGCAGCGCTCACTCAAAGTAGAGCAAAGTCTTATAGATGAAGGAGGGTTCCTAGTAGTGGCGGCTAGAACTAGGGTAAGGAGTTCAATAGTGTTGGCTGGATTGAACAGTCTCACGCATCTAGTGGTTGTGTGGAAGAGGAACTAGATTACTACACTGGTTATGTGTAGAACTAGCTAGGGAACATCAGAGAAAGTACCTGACTTATATACTGGGAGATGGCAAGGGGTGGGAACCTTCAGGGTTGAGGGTTCTACTAGATGAGGTGCAGGTGTCTGTGATCAAAAGGTAATAAAAGGATCAAAGGAAGTGGATCATGGAAAATGAAATGGCGTGTCTGGAACACCATGTGGAAGTAACAGAAATGGAGATCAATAGAAGTACAAGGAAGAGAAGAGTCCAGGGAGGTATGCTATGCAATGGAAGGGTAAAGGGTTCCTACATGTCCCTTCGGGGTATCTTGGGTAGCCTGCACACTGGGTGTGGCGGAGAGGTGACCACAGGGCTGGGGGTCTCCATGGGGTTGTTGGGAATGAGAGTGGAAATGTCAGGGACAGGAGGGAAAGAAATGATGGGGCTGTCCTCTCATATGACTGTAACATTTCAACCCTTGTTACAAAACTCTTGATGCAGCAGGACTTGCAGAACTCTTTTTCACCCACATCTTCCCTTTTTTTGGCCTATACAATCGCCTCATCTCGGATGGTGGTCCACAATTTGCCTCTGCGTTTGCTAGGAAACTAGCCCAACTCCTGCAATATGATGTAGCACTCTCTTCTGCCTATCACCCCCAAACAGATGGAGAGACAGAATGAACCAACCAGGAATTGGAAACTTATCTTCAGATCTTTTGTGAAGGACACCCAGAAAGATGGGCCTCCCTCCTCCTGATGGCGGAGTTCCACCACAACTCTGCCATTCATTCCTCCACTCTAAAAACGTCATTTTCTCTAATTCTTGGATATAAACCAAGAGTATACCCCCTGCTCAGAAAAACCTTCCTTCCTGCCCTGGAAACCCACTTGGAACTCCTCTCCACAGCATGAACAAATCATGAAGGAATGGATCTTCCCCCATCTCCTCAAATGGAAAGTTGAAGACAAAGTCTGGCTTGACAACTGGAACTTGCAGATCAACTATGTCTCTCAGAAATTGGCCCCACAATGGGAAGAACCATTTGAAATCTCCCAAATTCTCTCCCCAGTGGCTTTCCATCTCCGACTCCCTGCTGGCTGGAAGATTCATGATGTCTTCCATGCCTCTCTCCTCTCTCTGTTCTGGGAAACAAACAAGCACAGCCCCAACTTCTACAACCCTCCTCCCAAGAATATGAAATTGAAGCCATCTTGGCACACCACAGATCATGAAATCAGAGGCAGTACCTGGTCTCCTGGAAAGGGTACTCAGCAGTAGAAAACACTTGGGAACCTGTGGGTAACCTTCACCATGCTGCAGTGGAACTCTGAGATTACCAAAAACAACACTCCCAAGACTTCCCAAATGTATAAAGGATTGAATACACTGAGGTTGTTTTCCCACTTCGCTGCACCATGTCCTTCACCCCCATTTGTCACATCCCTCAACAACCATTCTCCTGCCACATCTGCCACAGCACTGACCACACCATGACCTGGTGTCCTTGCTACTTCTGCCCCCACTGCTGTCACAACTCCCCAGGCCACTCTTTTCCATGCTGCCCCCTTCAGAACCAATCCAATCCAATGGTGTACCCCTTCACCTTTATCCTGCCCGTCCCTCACCCCACCCCCAGCAGGTCTGGGTTTGCTCCAGTGGATTAAATTTACATGGAGGGTAATGTTACAGTCATATGGGGAGAGAACCCCATCCTATCTTTTCCTCCTGTTCTCAACGACTCCATGGAGACCGAGTCTAGTTCCACTACCTTCACCCCTCTGTTCCTGCTGCATAGGATGACCAAGACACCCCAAGGCAATGCTTAGACAACCAATGCCTTCTCCCATGTGGGACCCACACCCCATGCTCCTTGACTCCTTCTTCTTCTTCTGTACTTCTACTGATCTCCATTTCCATTGCTTCCACATGGAGTTCCAGACATGCCATTTCCACTTCCCATGTTCCACTTCCTTTAACCCTTGACAGTGGACACCCACAACCATACTTAGTAGAACCCTCAACCCTGAGGATTTCCACCCCTTGCCACCTCCTCAGTATATAAGGCAGGTATTTCCTTTCATGTTCCCTAGCTAGTTCTACACCTATCAAGCCTAGTAATCTAGTCCACCTTCCACACACCCTTGTGTAAGACCTTTGATCCAGCCAACACTGTCGAACCCTTGACCCTAGGACTAGTTGTCACTACCAAGGAAGAGGGCCTTTGCTGTCTAGCTGCTCACTACAGCATCCTTGCTTTGTCTATAAGACTTTGCTCTACTTTGAGTGAGCACTGCTAGGTTACTATGCAACCAGCATAACAGTGCCGTCTGCCAGCAGCATAAGATCAACACTCACCCAACCATCCCCCCCCTCTCCCCCCTTCCCACCACTGCCACTCATATCTTCCAACAACTCTCTGTTGACCTTGTTACCAGACTCCTCTTGTCCAACAATTTTGATTCCATTATGGTCATGGTAGACCATGGGCTTTTGAAGGGGGTAATTTTCACCCCTTGCCACAAAACTCTTGATGTAGCCAGACTTGCCACACTCTTTTTCACCAACATCTTCCCTCACTTCAGCCTACATGACCACCTCATCTCGGACTGTGGCCCACAATTTGCCTCAGCATTCACTAGGAAACTTGCCCAACTCCTGCAATACAACATAGCCCTCTTCTCTGCTTATCACCCCTAAACAGACAGAGAAACCAAACAAATGAACCAGGAACTGAAAACCTACCTCCAGATCTTTTGCAAAGGACACCCTGAGGAATAGGCATCCCTCCTCCCAATGGCGGAATTCCACCACAACTCATCCATCCACTCTTCCACCCAGAAAACCCCATTCTCACTGACCCTTGGATACAAACTGAGAGTGTACCCCCCTTTTGGAAAAACTTTCCTCCCCCCCATCTTAGAAACCTATTTGGAACTCCTTTCCACAGCACAAACAGAAGCAATTACAGTCCATGAATAGTCACAACAGATCATAAAGAAACACATCCTTCCCTGCCTCCCCAAATGGAAAGTCAGAGATAAGGTCTGGCTAGACAACCAGAACTTGCAGATCAACTACTCCTCTTGGAAAATAGCTCCATGATGGGAAGGACCATTCAAAATCTCCCAAGTCCTTTTCCCAGTGGCCTTCCACCTTCAACTCCCCACTGGTTGGAAAATTCATGATGTCTTCCATGCCTCCCTCCTCTCCCTGTTCCGAGAGACAAATAAACACAGTCCCAACTTCCATAATCCTCCTCCTAATCTAATCGATGGGGAAGAAGAATATGAAATTGAAGCCATCCTGGTGCACCATGGATCACGAAATCAGAGGCAATATGTGGTCTCCTGAAAGGGATATTCAGCAGCAGAAAATACATGGGAACCTGTGGGCAACCTTCACCACACTGAGGCAGAACTCTGTAACTACCAAAAATGACATCCTCAAGACTTCCAAAATGTATAAAAGATCAAATGCACTGAGGTTGTTTTCCTAACAACAAACCAACATGTCCTCCACCTCTGCTCACCACATCCTCCAATGACCCTTCTCCTGCCACATCTGCCATGGTACCAACCACACCATGACATGGTGCCCTTGCTATTTCTGCCCCCATTGCTGCTGCAATTCCCCTGGCCACTCCTTCCCCCACTGCCCCCTTCAGAACCAAATCAATCTGATGGCATACTCCTTCACCTTCATCTCACCTATCCCTCACCCCACCCTGAACAGGTCTGAGTTTTCCCTGGTGGATCAAATCTACATGGATGGTAATGTTACAGTTGTATGAGAGGACAGCCCCACCCTATCTTTTCCTCCCCTTCCCGACGACTCCATAGAGACTGAGTCCAGTTCCACTCCCATTGCCCCTCCACCCCTGCTGTGCAGGATGTCCAAGAAACCCTGAGGCAGTGCCTAGACAATCAACACCTTCCCATGTGGAACCCAGATCCATTCTTCTTCTTCTGTACTTCTACCAATCTCCATTTCCATTGCCTCCACACAGAGTCCTAGATACACTGTTCCACTTCCCATGTTCTGCTTCCTTTGATTCTTATTCCCTTGGTTACCTTGGATACCCATCACATTGCACCATGATAACCCTTGAATTCTTCTTCCTTTGATTCTTGACTATGGATACCAAAAACCATACTAAGTAGAACCCTCAACCCAGAGAGTTTCCACCCCTTGCCACTTCCCCAGTATGTAAATCAGGTACTTCCTTCCATGTTCCCTAGCTAGTTCTATGCCTATCAAGCCTAGTAATCTAGTCCACTTTCCATACACCCTCTTTGTGTGAGAACCTCAATCCAGCTGCTGCTGTTGAAACCTCTAGTCTAGTTGCCACTACTAGAAGACTCACTTTGCTGTCTAGCCATTTGCTACAGCACCCTTGCTTCATTTATAAGACTTCACTCTACTTAGAGTGAGCGCTGCTAGGTTACTATGCAACCAGCATAACACACCACATCAAACTGATAACACATTGCAATTGGCTCAGTCCTGCATAACTAAGCACTCTCACTCACCCAACCTCCTTTTGCATTGTCAACTCACTGTCCAATAGCACCAATACTCACCATCCCACATGCACCATGCCACATCATACCCCCAAACAAGGGCATGTCATCATTGCAACTGGCCTTGACACCAACACTGGCCCTACTACTACTGGCACCAGCACCACCTCACACCATCATGCTGTTGCCATCACCCCCAACTCACACTGTCTCACCATCACCATCAACATCACCAACACTATTCCCACATGCCAGACCATCCACACATGCCTTTGTGACTGCACACCCAGCCTGGGCATATTCATCATTGCCTGGGCTCCCACCAACACATTCACCTGGCATTTCACATGCCACAACTGTCACTACACATGGCTCGGTTCCACACAATCAGGCCCCCATCTTTTTGCATCCCATCATGACCCTCTATATGGTCATGTCAGGCTTGTTGTACACATTGCCAACAACCATACCATCTACATCACCAGTGGCACCTTTGCCACTAGTTGCTTCTACCATCACCAGGCCTGTGGGCTGTCCATCACAGACATGTCCCATGGTCCATTTATTTTCTTTTTTGTCACAATATGCACCACCAACTGTGGGCAGGCCATCACTTGGGTCCCTATACCAGGTCCTTGTGTTGGTCTGTTTTGCACTCAAGTCCTATTACCAGACCATGTACCACCCCTTTTCTCCATATGTTTGAATGGCTGGGAGGCCATTGGCTAACCAACCCCAGGGAGAAGCTTCACTGCTCTCACCTCAGTTTATTTTCATTTTTTTTAGACTGTGTTTTTATGTTCCTGGACCAAAAACATACCTAGGAGTGACCACTTTTATGATTTCCAGGTCCGAAATCAGCCTGGAATTAGACTGATATATATATAGTATTTCTACCCTGGGATTGGTACTGGTGACCTCTATTTCTACCCTGGCATTCATCTGGCAACCAGGAATAAAGAAAAGGACCAAAATAAAAAAATAAACAAATGCCACTCACCCCATACAATAGATCACTACATTGACTGCCACCAACCACTCCTAGACCACTTTTTTCCCATGCATTGGACTACTACATCACCACTCATCCTGCCTGAACTTCAGATTTCAAACCACTCTGATGTGAGCACCTTTTCTCTTCCCCCTTCATTTCTATAAAACTGTACCTATTCAAGGGACTCACACAGGCATAGATATTGAAAGATGACCAACAAAGCCAAGCTGAGCCTGGACTCTCACACCATAGGGTCCAATAACCAGAATAGATGATAAAAGAGGCCTAAGGAAGACAAGTTGAGTCAGACTCTTGCCCCCTCATTCCTATTTGTTCCTTTTTTCTTTTTCCTTACTTATAATACCACCTCTTCACTCCACCACCATAGACAATATGACCAATCAGACTACTGAATTCTGGACTAGTGTAGCCACCAGTATAAAATACAAAGCCTGGGTGAGGGGACACCCAGAAGTCATAAGTGAGGATCTTGGGTACAATAGGCTCAATCCAAAATGGGGCCCATGGTGTTTGCTGAAGTCCAGAATGCTCTGGAATGGACCAATGCTTGGTCTGAGGGCATGGGAAACCAGAGTTTGAAAAAACCAGTCAGTTGGTCAAGTGAGATGTCGGTGAGGTGTTGGTGAGGTAGGAGAGGGCTCTCAGACAATTGAGAGGAGCTAGCTGGATGTTTTGCAAGTGGAGGGAAGGTAGGTAGAAGCTAGATACATGTGTAAATACTTGAAACCAGTTTAAAAGGGGGTCAGGATGCCAGGCTTTGTAAGTAAGGTATGTATGAAAACCCTAAATAGACTGGTCTAAGTGTAAAGTAGATAGACCAAGATTGTCGTACAAGACCGACATATGGTCTGGACTACAGGAAAAAGCATCAGTTGACTGTTCTTGTAGTCCACTAGCCCCAGGTGTCATAGGGATGGACTGGTGGCATGTCCAGGGTGTCTACATTAGACCAACATGTAGTTTGGACTATCGGACTATCAGTATGTGATTGATACAACCCTAAACCAATCAAGGTCTTAGGTTACCTCTTGTCAATGTAGATCGTAGATCAACACCAGGGAATCAAGGAAGAAAGGGTGGTGTTGGAATCAAAGCTGGGCAGTGTAGAAGCTCATTGCTCCCTAGGTTTGTAGACCCCCAATCTCCAGTTTCACAGGTGGTAGCAAGATCATCAAGAGTCCCCAGCATCCCAGTGTCCCCCCCAAGTGTATCCAGACACTTTTCGTAAGTACCTGCACATATTCACCATCATCTGCTTGTATCTGCAGTTGCTTGCATGTACTGGCAAGCATCCACCATATCCACCACTTCGGTACACCACCAGACTTTACTTAGTTGTTTGCTCTTTTGTTTCTCATCTGATCTTATCTTCTGGGCCTTGTTTATTGGCCTTGTTTATCTTTTTCTGTGTTTGTTTTCATTGTTCTCAGGCATCTCAGTTCCCAATCACATTAGGTTTCGAATTGTTGTCACCCTGTTACTTAGATTACATTGTGATCCACACATAGGAACTCAGTCACAGGAGCTGATCCCCGACTATAAAATCTTGTCCTCAGTCTTAGAATAGCATCTTCTTTTTCATCTTGCATCTGAGGCCTGATTCCCTTTGTCCCTGTTGTTTTGCCTTTGTCCTCTTTGATCTCATTGTTCTCCTCATTGACCTTATAGTTATCCACTTCCGGACCAGTCGCTGCTGACCACTGGACACTTGTACCTGCTGTTGTATCCACCTCACCATCGTCCGGATCATCTTGTTTTGTCACCAGACTCTGCTGGTTCTTTCTATTAGGCACTACTTAGGTCTAGCTACCCCTTCTCTACCTTGTTTCCCACTTTGAACCCCTTTGGATGAGGCATACTCACCCCACTCTTCTACCTAGGTAGACACCCCCTTTTATTTTTCTTTCTTTCAACTGGAGCCCACCACAAGGGGTTCTAGTGGGTTTCTGAGAAGGTCACTTTGATCCACACCTCAAACTCGAGGAACTTCTTGCTGATTTCTGCCAACTTAACATTTCCACAGATTTGAACTTCTTCACACTAGTAACCCCAGAGCATGCTGCCCACCTCTTCCATGAATTGTTTAGCCTGCCTTACACAGATTCTGCCTTCATACCAGGAGCCTTTAGACACTCCACCCCCTGTCATCCTTCACTGGTCATGTCCCTCTGCTTACCAAGTTCTCTGCATTCTTCTCTGCTTACTTCTCTTCCTCCATCATTGACTGCATTACCTTCTTCATCATCTGTGGTACCCTCTGGTTCTATTTCTTCTTCTTGGTCTCGTCTTTGGGACGAATCCGAATATCTGCTCATATCCACTACAAATCCTCCTTCACCACTATTTAGCAGCTGCTTGCCTCCATCATCCACCACTTCACCACTACCACCCACTAATCCACTTCCTTCAATGGCCCAACAAAATGTCCAGATGCCTATCCACAGTAGCCCCAACACACTCAAATTCAACAGAAAGACCCCATTGGAACTTCCCTGTTTTCTTGAAGATGTTGACCTTTTAGGTACCCAAGCTGGAATCACTGCAGAACAGAAAATCCATGCTGCCATCCACTATGCCATCTTAAGTGAGGCTGAGGTATGGGAAACACTTTCTGAGTCTGCTGTGAACCTCTGGGCAATTGGAATACTTTCATTACCACAGTAAAGAAACTATATCCTGGTTGTGAAGATACTGACTGGTATTGTTGCACTGACCTCCAGTATCTTGTACAGGATTACCATAACTCTCAAATACACACCCACAATGAGATGGGTGAGTATATGAGGGTGTTCTGCAAGGTCATGGTTCCCCTGGCAACTAACAATAAACTCTCAGCTCCAGAGCGCAACCTACTATACCTCCATGGGTTTCTCCCCACCCTCCAACAGCAAATTCAGGATCGTCTTCTCATCATCAAACATAATGTCCACCCAGATGACCCTTATGACATGAGCAATGTCACTGCTACTGCCACCTTTCTGCTCTCTGGTTCCACCTTTCATGCAACAGTTTAACCCATGCTCCCTATTGTGGCACCATACCAACGTCAACCCAAACAGCTGTGGCACAATCTGCAACCGAATATACCCATTCCATTATTCACTCCAGCCCCTGCTGTGAAAAAAGAAGCCAATTAAAATACCCATACTGACCCCCACTGCCACTTCTGTGCTGGACAAGGACATTTCACATGCACATGTTCCATCTGCCAGGAATACCTCTCTGCAGGCAAAGTCATGAGGGGTACCAATGGTTGCTTGTATATCCTGGATGGCTCCGAAATGCCTCATGTCCCAGGGGGCTGGTGTCTGAAGGACACTATTGATCATGTACTAGGATCCAGGCAACCCTTATCTCAACCCATTGCTTCTTTGTCCACGTCCACTAATTTTCATAGAGACCCACTGCCTCATATAACAGCTGGTATTCTTGCTACCACATACAGTATCTGGATATCCTCACCATTCTGGATATTGACCCATCTGCTTTCCTGGTAACAGAGGCGGCATTGGATGCGAAAAGAGAACCCATACCATTTGTTGCTGACAATGATTTCAAGCCATACTTCACCCAGGCTTGGGCTTCATTCCAGGCCAACAAGGCAGCAAAGGATCTGAAGGACAAATGTGTCTGCTTTGATGGCATTCAAATGCCTCTGTGGAAGCAACCTGACCTGCATGCTGCTGTGGTCTCTGAAGAAATTCTGTTTCCCACAATCTGAGAATCTGCATCCATGTCCACATCTACTCCAGATGGATCATCTTCAGCACCATCCACCACTGTGCCAGGGCGACTTCCTCATCCTCCACATCTAGGACTAGACCATGTATACCAGAAAACGCATCCACTTCCACTTTCTTGCCTGCATCCAGCCCAAACCATCCTCGTCCTCCCCCTACTAACAATACCCCTTATCCAACTTTGCAGTACAAGTACTCATTCCTGTTGGAGGACAAAGCCACACCTAAACAAGTTCTCAACCAGGTCCTCGACACCAGTGTCCCCATGCTAGTTAAAGACCTATTTGCAGTGTCGCCTGAGTTCCGAAAGCAATTCCACAACATGACTATTGTAAAACGCATTTCTAACATATCTGCTAATGTTGCCCAGGTCAATGAGCTCGCCAGATGTGACCCATCCACAGTCGCTCGTGAGTTTGGAGGCCAGATCTTGCGAAATGAGGATGGAATGATCGTTGCTCATCATAGCCTCCCCCTTCATGCTATTGAAGCTAACATAGGGTCTACCAGCTGCTCCATCATGGGCATGCTTGACTCTGGATCCAAGATTATTGCTATGCCAAAGCGGATCTAGGAAGAACTTGGACTACCAATCTGCTCTGTGTTACAGTCACACGAGAAGACGGCCCCATTCTTTCTTTTCCTCCCGTCCCCGACCCCCCGACCCTCATCCCCGACATCTCATTCCTCGACGACGACCCCATGGAGACCTCTAGCTCCTCCACTCCCGCTCCGCCACGCCTGGCGCATAGCTTACCAAAGATACCCAGGAAGGACGTCTAGAAACCCTCTGCCCTTCCATGCGGAACACCGCAGCAAGGCTGCGCCGGACTCTTCTCTTCTTGTACTTCTACTGACTCCGTTTCCGTCGCTTCCACGTGGAGTTCCAGACTTGCCATTCCATTTCCCATGATCTGCTTCCTTTGATCCTCTTGTCTCCTTTTGGCCACGGACACCCGCACCCCATTTAATAGAACCCTCAACCCTGAAGGTTCCCACCCCCTTGCCTCTCCAGTATATAAGTCGGGTACTTTCTTCCATGTTTCCTAGCTAGTTCTACGCCTCCTAGACCTGGGAGGGCACTTAGCCGACTACAAGCTCCCCGACCAGGCTAGGGACGGCTAGCTCCCTCAGCATATCCTCCTGCTGTTGTATCGTCCATGCACACTATGAAGCCTCTGGACCAGTTCCCTCTGGCGAGCACAGCCTGCCGCCATGGTCTCCTGCTAGTCGGCAAGGTTGCCGCTAGCATGTCCCCTCTGGCAAGCACGGCCTGCCGCCATGGTCTTCTGCTAGTCGGCAAGGTTGCCACTAGCACAAGGGTTATCCTTGACTGGGTCAGAGTTGATGCCAGTCCCATTTGTGTTCTTACCCGCCTATACCCGGTACTCGTATTTCGTACTTGTACCAGTCTAGTTATTACGCCTACCAAGCCTAGTAATCTAGTCCACTTTGCCATGCACCCCTCGCGTGAGATCGTTCGATCCAGCCGACGCTATTGAACTCTTGACCCTAACCTTTATTATAAGGTTATTAGGGAGAACCCCTCTTCACCTTGGTCCGCAGAACGAACCTCGGCTTCATCCATAAGACTTCGCTCTACTTCGAGTGAGCGCTGCTAGGTTACTACGCAACCAGCGTAACACTCTGACCATGTCCTCCACATGTCATCTGCTAACACTAACATCAACTCCACCATCAGTGTCTTAGAAAATCTCGCACTCAACTTCAGCACCAGAGAAGTTACGTTACAAGTACAGATTCTCACATGCACAAATTTCAACCTTCTCCTTGGATGACCCTTCCACTGTCTGATGAGCACAACCACAGAAGACTTCCTGGACAGCATGCAAAATATCACCCTTCACAACCCTAACACTGGTAAACAATATACCCTTCCATCATGTCCTTGGTTGGAAGGATGCCCTCTGTGTCAGGAAAATAAGCAATGTAACAGTCATCAAATGGTCTTGGAAATGGGTTTTTGAAGTTCGATGATCTGCTGTTTAGTCAGGGAGACTCCAGTGATATTTCCATTTCGTTGACACCTTTATCCACTTCATCCCTTTTTATATCTGCTTCACCTGCATATCTTTGTCTACCCCCGCTTTCAATTGAGCCATTGCCACCTTCTGTGGACTACTCATATCTGTCTTCAACACAATCCACTTTGAACACTGACTCTCTATCCACATTATCATCTGTTTATTCTTTCAATTCTGTCACTCACATGCTAGCTTATAAGCCAGTCGCTAAAAAGGTCTGGTCAGTTGTCATGCCAGTCAATGAAGAGTTTCACATTATGTAGACTCTTCCCCCAGATCTGCTTGCTGGACTTTCCCCCTTACCTACCATTCCCCTGGACTTTCCTCCTGGTACCTACTTTACCCAGGAGCACACTGACAATTTAGATCTCAATCCAGCTAACTGGCTCTGGCCAGATGAAGTCAAACTCATTCATTGGCTTGTCCATGAGCACCAGCAGGCTTTCGCTTGGATTCCAACTGAGCAGGGTCATCTGGATGAAAAATACTTGCCTCCAGTTAAGATTCCTACTGTGCCCCATACTCCCTGGGTGCTATGAAATATCCCAGTCCCTCCTGCTATCTGGACTGATGTGATTCAGATAATCAAGGACCATATTGCATCCAGAGTTTACAAACCATCGACCACCACATACTGCTCTTGCTGGTTCTGTGAACTCAAGCAGGACAAGAAATCTCTTTGCCTCGTTCATGATCTTCAACCACTTAACACAGTCACTATCTGCGACTCATCCACCCCTCCATTTGTCAAGCATTTCATAGAATCCTTCACTGGATATGCAATGTATAGCATGATGGATCTCTTTGCCAGCTACAATCAGCAGCCACTTCATCTGGATTCACACAACCTTACCACATTTAACAGCCCTATGGGTCTGCACCACTTGACCACTATCTCTATGGGATATATGAATGCAGTTCAAATCTATCAGGCTGACATGTTGTTTATCCTACAGGATGAAATCCCATGCTTCACTTATCCATTCATAGATGACCTACTGGTCAAATCTGTCACTACCCACTACTTACATCTGGATGGTTCATTCAAGACCATTCCTGAAAATCCAGGAATCCACCACTTCATTTGGGAGCACCTTCAAGTATGTCACTGCATCCTGCAATGTCTCCAAAATATTGGTGCCACCATATCTGCCAAGAAGTTTGTCCTTGCCACACCAGATGCCACGATCATCGGCCACAAATGTACTGCCAATGGCCACATCCCTCATGAAGCCAAGGTGTAGAAAATCTGTGACTGGCCAGAGTGCCAGACTCTTATGCATGTTTGTGGTTTCCTGGGTGTATGTGGTGTCCTTCATATTTTTATCTGTGATTTTGCTTCCATTGCTCACCCACTTGTTAATCTCACCTGTAAAGATGTCCCCTTTGAATGGGGTAAGCCTCAACAAACTGCCATGCAGTGTCTGAAGGACACAATCTGCAACTCCTCGGCCCTTTGCCACCTGGACTATGAATCCGGGCACAAAGTGATACTTGCTGTCAACACTTCATTGATCATGGTTGGGTATATCCTCTCATAGGATAGGGAAGATGGCAAATGGTATCCAAACCAGTTTGGCTCCATAAGCCTTACTGAGGTGGAAAGCCACTACTTGCAAGCAAAACTTGAGCTTTATGGACTCTTTCGTGCCCTCCATGTGGTCTGCATTTTTATTTTTGGAGTTGCTAACCTTACAGTTGAAATGGATGCCAAATATGTAAAGGGTATGATCAACAACCAAGATCTTCAGCCAAACATGACCATCAATTATTGGATCGCTGATATCCTTCTTTTCCATTTTTGTCTGGTTCATATCCCCGCTACTAGTCACATGGGAGCAGATGGCCTCTCTTGTCATCCACCATCTGATGATGACTTGCCTGAGGAAGATGACTTCAAGGATTGGCTGGATGATGCTTACTCTTTCTCTATTTTATTGTTAAACAATTGTTCCTTGCCACCAGGCACAGTTGTTCATTCCAGCTACACCATTCCATCTTCATCATCCACTTTCATTTCTGCTTCACTGGATGATGCTCACAAGCTGTCCATTCTGCCTCACATGTCAAAAGGCATTGTGAAGGATGCTCAGATCAATTATATCTGGGAGTTTCTCACTAACCGCTTGCATCCACCCAATCTGTCAGATTCTGAATTTGCCTCTTTTGTTAACACCACTGTAGAGACTGGTAGGCCTCTACGATCGTATCACCCATTCCTACCATATTCTGACCATACACTTCCTTCCCCTGAGCCTCCTTATTCCACTCTCGTCCCTCCTATCTCACTCCAAGCTTACTTACCTTAGACTGAATACATAGATCAATGACCAGGCCCAAGCCAGTCACACCGGTCCTGGTTTTTGGAAGACCAGTCTGTTCGACTGGCTCAGCAGCTTGGTACTATTATCTCCGGACCTTAACACGTATGTTCCTTATCTCATTTCTGTTGTCTCGGCACCGACCTTAGAGTCGGTGACCTTGTTTTACCTATTTTTTACATATGTCTCCATTTATCTTGATAGACTTACCTACTTGTTACGCAGGTGCGTAGAACTTAGCAGCGTTCCGTCTAAGTGGAACGAAGACTTATAGAGAGGTCTCACGTTGTCTCCAGACGAGCGGTGGCTAAGAACTAGGCTTAGATTGCGTAGAACTAGCTTAAGGCTACAAGGTACATGGCATCGAGTATTTATACGTCGGGAATGACTGCACGGACCATGAGGGCCAAAAAGAGAGATACCCTAGAGGAGTAACGGACGTCCATGTGAAAGGAAGCGGGGACGGAATACAAAAGTGGGACGGAAGACGGAAGAGCGACAGGTTCCGGGTGAAGGGGTGAGAAGCGGAACTCAGTGTTAGTACAGGAATCACGAGGTGACTGCGGAGAATGAGTCAAAAGAAGAAGTAAATGGGCGGCATATACCAAGACATCTAAAGGGGCCGATTGTCAAGGAACCGAGCGAACTCTTGACGAAAGAAGGCTTGCTCTTCAGGAGAGATTGTAACACTACTCGTTGTCAAGTCTCGGCATATCTAGACTATATAGCGATGTAGTTAGACTTATGCAATCCAGCTCCCATTTGGCTCACAACCACTGTTCACCAACTTGGCCCATCACCATTCACCGACTCAGCCTGTCGCTGATTACCATCACCGTCACCGCTCACTGACTCAGCCTGTTGCTGATTACCATCTTCATCACCATTTACGCTCCTGCTCACAACCATCCCACCGCTCACTCATCCCAACATCATTCTCGCTCAAAAGACTGGCTCACTGGTCTCATTCTATGCTCACCAGTCTCGACTACTCAGCAACTGGACTATCAGACTATAGACCGGCCCAACCGGCACACCTTCTCAAACTTCTGGACCATCGGTTTCTTGCTCATGGTCGACTCCTCTCTTCCTAGACCTCTTCCAGAGTCCTCTAGGGGTGAACAACTTGCTCCTACACCCCCCTTTGATCACCTAGACCTGTCCCTGGGCTAACTGGACTTACTCACCTTAGTCCACCCAGGACACCTAGAATCTTTAAAACTGGAGCCCACCATGAGGGACTCACAAAGAGGTTCCAGAAGAGTTCTTCAATCCACTGCCGAGCACACCGAGCTTGAAAATTTACTCACCCCATTTAGGAATCTGTCACTTGATGAGGAATCTTTTTTTAATCTGGTTTCCCCTTCCAATGTGACACACAACCACTTTGATCTCCCTAAATTTCCCAGTCCAGAACATCCCTTCCTGTCAGGTGAAAATACCGAACCTTTTTCTGCCACTGACAGCAACCAGCCCGATTGGTTCGGCAATTCCTGATTCCATTCTCCATCTCCATTATTAGTCACTCAACAACTACCAGACTCAATAACACCCCTGACACCCAGAACACTGTATCTAATGCTGCCACAGAAAATTTAGCTGACAAACTGATCACCAGGCACTCTTTCCGTTGGTCGTTTATAGAGTCTACTCCACTGAGGATACCAGGAGGATTCCCTACTTTGCCATTTTCTTCACCTCTCTCAGACCTTTCCACACCATCATTGGGATCATCTTCACCATCTCTTTCTTATCTTCTCAAC
>JBBPLT010000206.1:0-43982 GCA_038089955.1 Strobilomyces dryophilus
TCTGGACCCGCGCGCCCATCAATCTTTTTCATTTCATTTCCTTCCCATCCCGCTGGCCACCCCATCAACGATAAAGTAACACGTCTCGCCAAGCTATCGGAAACTTTTTGGCGCCAGGGACCGCGCAGTGCGACAAGGCAACGCTATGCAGAGATCGTCTCCCTTGACGTGTCCCCTACCTAGGCACGAGATCGTCCCGCGAGTCGGCTGGGGCTATCTTTCTGTTCGCGCGGGTTCCTCAAGTGGCCGAACTCGTCGCGTGCGTGAAATTCGGGCTGTTGGCCTTGTCACGCGGGACCGACGGCGTCAATCGCGCCGTCTCTGAGACGTGCGTCCCGTGACGGCGACGGGCGTACAGAACTGTTTCGGGGAGGAAAAGACGTCACGCCACCCATGCTCCGTCCAAGCGACGGAGCGTACACAACTTGGCTATTTCCTTCCTTCGCGCACCTAGCCTCGCGGTCCGTCATGCTCACCACGTCTTCGCCGATCGTCTCTACGACAGCACTCACGGAGAAGAAGCCTAGCCTCGGCCCATGAGTGCCCGTCGCCGCCGAATTGGAGGTCCCGTCGGACACACTGGCCGTCCCGACGTCGTCCTGTCTCGGAGCTATCCGTGAATTTCGCCCGTAAACGTGGACGCTCGCTGACACGGGACGTTGACAGTTGGCAGGCAGCCAGTTCGCTCACCGTTCGTTTCCCCATTCGGAGACCGTCACACACGAGACGCACTCCACTAGCGAAGCAAGACGGGCAAGCGAGGAGAACTAGGACCACTTCGGCGACGCTCAGATCACCCCCTGGGGACCTCCCCCGTTCGCATGCGTTCGAGCGTCCACATGGTCCCGCCGCTCGTACCGCCTGCCATGTCGAAAATTCCAATCTCGGGTCGAACGCGCGTCACGTGATTTTGGCTGTCAAGCGACGTGCGGTGTGAGCCCACCCTCTGGCAGAGTCTAGAGTCCCCGTCTCCCTCTACCACGCGTCGGAGCGTTTTCGTCCCGAGCGCGCCTGTCCAATACGAAATAGCGCAAACATCCGCGTTCTCATTGAGACGGAAGCCACGGGACGGCAAGCGGGTGGGCGGGTGCACCGAAAATGCCTCCCAACCCAGTCTGATCCGTCCTCCCCATCAAACTGATGGATCAACTCGTCGGAAGAGCGGCACCATCAACGACCTTACCCGGGGCGAATATGGCTAAATGTTCGACGCGGTGCGAATTTCGAATTGGGCGTTTTAGTTCGGGGTCTGTTGTTGCGGGAGAGTGCCACCGAACGGGCAGTGCTCGCCGCGTCTGCGTTGATGATGGATGAATCCATGTGACGAGCAGGACGTCGACATCGCCCCCGCCCCCTAAGAGGGATCGAATAGCCCGCCAGCACGCGAACGCGAACGTAAGTGGCCGTACGGAAAGAAGGAAGGGCGGTTCGAGACGCTGTCACGGTCTCCCATCTAATTCAAAATCGCACCGCCAACCTGCGAACCCGCGAAACGTGGACGCGCAACGCATTGATCGCGTTCCGCTCGTGGGCCGCTCTGGCTCCGACGAAGCGTCGTCGTGGCCTCGCTTCCTCGCGGTTACCGTTTGGACTTCCCTTCGTCCGTGTCTCGGTCCCAACATGCCGGAGATGGCTGACTCAGGTCTAGGCCACCGCTCGCGTTCGCGCGCCCGTTCGAAACCATGGCATGATGTCGTACTAGCGTGCGCCCGTGCAGGTCCGCGATAGCCTCTGTGGCGCTCCTACACACGCTCGTAGAAGCGCCCTCTAGGGAAAAGGAAAACTCAAGGACGTTCGACTGGCTTGGCACACGCACGCGGTTCCAACGATTTTTTTTTTTCTGTCCGACGCGTTTGTTCTTTTCGGGCGCGGTCTAGACCGCACGAACGAGGCGTTTTCGCTCCGGCAGGCACCGCCCGACGAAATTAAATTAACATTCGCGCCCGTTCACTTACGTGTTCGTCAAGGTTCGTCACGGTTCTGTCGTTGTTGTTTTTTTTTCCCTTGCGCACACACGCGGTCGTCGACGACAACGAACGCGAGACGCGCTGACACGTAGACGGAGACACGGCGGTCGTTCGGAGGGCGATTTCGTCGGACGAGCGATGACTCGGTCCGGGGCCCCTGGCTGTTCACGAGCGGGACTTTGACCGTCATCGGCGTCGTTCTCCGCGTCCTCGTTTTCGGTGGGAGCGCTCGCTCGCCGATGTCGAGGCGCGTCGTGTTTCCGTGCACCCTCGCTGAGAACCTGCGGTGGAGGGGACAGTAGGCGGGCGGGCGGACAGCTTCCCGCGTCGAGCCCTCGACTCGCATCCGTGATGAATGATCATGCATCGTCGCGGGCCGCGTTTCCCCCGAGAGGCGCACGCTTCGCTCGGACTCTCGCAGGTAACGTCACCGCAGTCACGCTCGTCCAGGGACCGCCTCCTGCTCCCCGCACCACCGCCACCGTCGATGAATAATGAACGCTGTGGTTGCACGGAGACCGCCAGGTTGGCGCGAAAATCCAAGTCTCGTTCGTTGTTCGAGTTGGCGTCGGCAAAATGAAATGAAAAGGCACCCGTGGGGGGTCGAGAGACCGTGTCGTTCTCGTCAGGTACGCTGTCCCCCGTCAGAACACAGCCCGGTGGCTAGCCAGGACCCGAGGCCTCGAAAGTCAAAACGCGCAGAGACGGCCCTGCAGGTCCCGGTCCAGGCCCCAAGGGCCAACGCACACGCGTCGCGGGCCGAGAGATCGAGCGCGTGACTCGTGAAATCACACCGTTTGATCAGCCCGTGGCGTTGCTTGGCTGCATAACAGAGCTTGCAATGTAACGCCTGCACGAGGTCTTGGCGAAACCCCGAGTAAAACCCCGAGTTCGAGCGCGTACCGACGGTATCGTCTTTGGGACCTGAGTCCGATCGCTCAACAGGAACGGGCGCACTGCGTGCGGTTCATTGCGGACGAGTGATCACCTGATCGCACGATCGCCGTCGTCATCATTCTCGACAATGGGGTGTTCCTAGCGACTGATCCGTATAGCGAAGAGAAGGGAGCCGATGCGTCCTCTGTGGCATGATTGTCGTCATCACTGCCGACGGTGTGACGCCCGTCGTTCGCGCTATATATCCCGAGCGAGCGACTTCGTTTGATGGAGCCGCGGCACGTAAGCCCCCCCTCCTCGCGTAAAGCGACAATTTAGACGGTAATGATGATGCGTTGATATGCAGAGGACTGATGGGTGCATTCTACCGTTGGCGCCCAGATCTCGCATCGTCGCGCCGTTGAACCGTGATGGTAACCGGACGACGTGCACGGCCTCTCGGACGCGTCCGACTTTCCGAGACTGAATGGCACTGTGACCAAGTCTAGCGCGCCCGGGAACCGAGAACGATCAGTGTGTGCTCGAAGGCGTCGAGCTCGGGCCTCTCGTCCAGACACATTGTGCTCCTCGACGGATCGGTTCGGGTACAGCCCCCAACAAAAGATAAACGCCACCGTGATAGGACGCCACCGACCTCGCCCCCATCACATATAGCGATTTATGAGAGTCTACATACAAGCCTATCGCACATCGACGGTCAGGAACGCAGAACCGGCGATCAAGTCTGGAGGCGTTGCACCCCCGGTCGTCTAACGAAGCCGCCATCAGCCGGACGGCTCTGCAGTGCACTGCTCTTCCGAGTGAAGGGGCGGCTAGATCAGAATTTCCCACGCTGATGACCTCGTCACGCGTCGTGGTCTCCAAGTTCAACGGTTCGACGTCGACCCGACGTTCGTCACATTTCCGGATCGTACACTGTTCCGTCTAGGCCGCTTCTTCGGCGGGACGTTCCGTCTCGGAACTTGGGCCGCCGCCTGGGTCCCGGCCCGGATGCGCGTCGCCCGAGATGCGGCTCGGTTCATCGTAGGGGTCAAACGGCCGCGAACACGAACCTCGGCGAACGCAGAACAGAGACGGAGAGGTCCGACGCCGCCTCCTTCCTGGGTGCACGTCACGTTCCCCGCTTGGCCAGACTGGCTCCGAGACGTGTCAGGGCCCGATCGCGTCTCTCGAGCGATCGGGTTTACGGTTTGGTTTCCCGGGGCCCCCCAGACGTTTCCTCTTCGCGTGTCGTGCGTTCCCTCCGGGGGCTCGTCAGTGACATGTCGCAGAGCGAGTTTGGCTTCGGTTCGTGCTGGGCGTGCCCAATGACTTCGGAGTGGGTGGAAATGCATACGTCCGCCTCGAAGGACTGGCCCATCGTCGCAGAGTATATGTCAGACGTATCACGTATCATGAACGCCAACGCAGGGTCGCATGCGCTCGCCAGCGTGTTCAATCCCGCCTGGTTCCCGAATTTCAAACCTGGCATTGACGCGAATGGAACGTCTGAAATGCTCCTCGCCTGAAACGTGTCCATCTCCGACCTGAAAGCTGAACCGTTCAGTGGCGTCGCTCTTATCAGCGGTTCAACCTCGACTCGCGTACAGTCCAGTCTATCGCATGATGTCACTGATTGACGTCCTTACAAACCAACGACGTACGCGATATCCTGACACGGACGGGCGGGCTGGTGCTCCAGGGTAGATAGTGTACAATACGTTCTGTTTCGTGACTACATAGTACGAAGGCTGCCACGACGGCTGGTAGTTTCTAGCTGCATTCTTTGGTATATCTCTACGTTTGGCAGACAGCAAGAAAGCAGGAGGAAGAGGGCGAACGTGAAAGAGAAGCGTGACACGAGACCGCGCAAGCACCGTCTGTGGCATAGCGGACATTACGAGGGGAGTGTAGATCAGGCCCGCGAGGGGATAGACCCGGACGCAGAAAAACAAGTAAGATCGGCACGAGATGAGCAACGTATCAAACGGTGAACAGAGCACGAGGGGAGTTCATCTATCATTAGGATTTGGGTGTAGGCTTGGACGCGGTTGTGGTACCTGGCGCCGGAGGGGCAGATAATATGGGCGGCTGATGCGCGGGCTGGGGGACCGACTCTTCTTTCTGCTCCTCTTGTTGTTCAGGGTCGTCCCCGCCAGTGTCCTCGTCGACGGGCTTCATCGCGTCCGCATCCGGCTTGGCGATGGCGCTCTCATCCCCGTTCGTGATCTGACGCTGCGTTTGTCGCCGGGTAGCCTCCTCTTCCTCAGCACGGCGTACGACGTCTATCTCGCCTTGGACGACGATCCCTTCGAGCCACTGATGATGGATCAGATCGGAGGCTTTGGCCCTCCTGTCTGGATAGAGGCGCAACATCGGGGACAGGAGCCCAGAAATTGCATCCGCTTCCTCCTTTGGGAACAAGTACTTGTCGTGCAGGACGGCATCGAGTGGCCAGAAACGCAACTTATTTATGTGCCGCAATTCACCTAGGACGGGCGTGAAGCCACCACTGTGAGCGACCATGCACGCGCGAAGAAGATTTTGGTAAGCACACGCACCCTTGCGAGTGAAGAATTCTGAGCTGTATTTACCGGAAAATGCGATCGCTTTCGGGAACTCGCCAACAAGCTCCATGATTTGGGCAATGTGGTCGTCGTCTTTGCTGTAACGTGATCCAGAAGCAGGGTCGAAGAGATAATCTCCACCCGTGATGAGTTCGAAGATCTGTAGATGGAGAGATCGATTAGACGAGGATCGCATGACCCTGCGTGGAAGCTGTCTCACCACACAGGCAACGCTCCAAATGTCGGCGCTTGAGCCCCATTTCGCGCCAAGAATGACCTCAGGACAGCGATATTGGCGAGTTTGTATATCGTCGGTAAAGTGGTGCTCAGTCCACGTCGCTACAGGATAAAACAAGAGGACCTTAGAAACAAACACGTTCGAATGAGAAACAGTTTATAACGACGTACCGTTTCCTAGATCCGCAATCTTAACCGTGATCTTTTCCATGCCTTCGAGCATGCTCGAGGCGGTCGATGCATCGCCGAAGCTTTGTTGGGATGATTCTCCAGGCATGGACGAGGAAAGCTTCGGTTCGGAGGAAGTTGCTTCACCTGAACCAGCAGGCTTCGCAGTCAATGGCGCTTGCGGATTAGAAGTCGGGATACCGGAAGCGGGTTGGTTAGGCGCCATTTGAGTGAGGAGTGATGGTCCTGGCGGGTGCGCTGGATGAGGTGATGTCATCTTATCGAACCCCGGATCTAGGGAGACGTCGGAAAATCGTTCTGCGGTTACGTCTGTAGAGTCCGCCCTCTTTGAGATCAAGCTTGCTTCTGCAATGCCTGCGGGAGCGGAGAGGGCGGGTCCAGAGAAACTTTCTTTCATGGCGGAGCCCGAGCCAAACGAGCCTGGCTTCGACGTTGCTTGACCATTGATCCTGCTCATGCCAAACGCAAGTTTGTCAAACTTCGGGCTGCTGCCGAAAGACATAGAGGACGACGGGGACGGGAGGGGTCGTGACCCGGTTATGAAGACCGATTCGGAGCGCGGGGTCTGGTTGCCTCCACGCCCTTTGGACGGTGGGACACCAATTAACCGCGAGGGAGGTGGTGTGGTGTTGGCAGAGACGGCCAACTCGGCTTGAATGATAGACTCGACATCGTCTATGCAGATGAGCACGTTTTCCGGCTTCAAGTCTAGGTGAAAAATTACTCCTGCACGTGCATGGTTGGAAAAGAGCGCTAACCTGTGTGAATTACGCCGCAACAGCGGTGCATATAGTCTAAGCCAAGCAATACTTGCTTCGCGATTTGCTTTACCAAGTGCATGGGAACGCCCTTGTTTTGATGCCGTTTGATGAGACCGAGTAGGTTTTCACCAAGGACCTCGAAAACCATGCAGACGTGTGTACCATTCGGTCCTTTGTGCTTGAAGTGGTCGAGGAAGGATATGACATGGGATCTTCCGGGATGGGTCTGTGATGGGGAAGGTGTCGGATTCGGATTCTCGGGAGTGGACTGAACGGGAGGCGTGGAGGAAGTGATGAGTCGTTGAAGCAGCTTAATTTCGTCCAAAGCGGTTTCCGTATATCTCGGTGCGGATTTAACCACTTTGAGGGCGACATGGCGGTCCAGCCTGATTTTTGAATGAAATAAATTGAGACACAATAAAAGAATCACAAGCGAGAGGGCGCTTGCTCACTTTGTGTCCTTGGCAAGCCAGACAGTGGAGAAGTGGCCCCAGCCGAGCTTCCTGACAACAATATACCTACCGTCCGAAAAGGCGTCGCCAATATGGACGGGGTGGTAACCGCCTTTGACGTAGTCTTCCCAGTCCTCTTCCTCCTCTGTCATGATGGATTGCGAATGAGATGTATAGGAACCGTGAGACATGGCGATTTTTTCGGGTATGCTGTAAACGAAAAACGATAAGGCCTTGCTGAAGGTACCCGCGATAAGGAGGTTCGGATATTCTGATAGATAAGCTTACCGGTAGTCTAATAGGGTATTTGGCAGCTTGTTCTTCTGCGCACACGAGCACGGGTCGCTCTCCGTTCAGCACGATGCCTGCAGAGAACAACAACAGGTACACTTGCCGCCGTCGAGTTCGCCCGGTCGCTGCGCACCGCAAAACGGGATTCCTCACGTATTTCCATATCAGGCAATGAAATAGTTCGCATATGATTGGCTCGCTGACTAAGCACGCGATCACCCTGTTGCACAACAGAAAACAAACGGCCTAGAAATTCGGTCTCGGTCTCGACTCTGACGTTTTCTTCTCGCCTCCATTCACCCGTGCGTGTCCTTGTGGGGAAGTTCGTTGGCCCATAATCGTTTTATTTGTTTGTCGGGTTGTTGCCAATCAACCTTTTCTTTTTTCGGTCATTCTGTCTTTTTTTTGTTCGTCGGCAAGTTCGGTCGATGTCTACGTACCGAGTCCGAGCAACGTATCGTCGTATCCCAGGAATGACCAGTCAGTCAATATTTCCGCGTTTTATCGCCGCCTTCTCACGCTCATGGAAAAACTTCCCATCTCTCCCACTAACATCTATCAGTAACAGTAACCTTCGACGCGACTCGACGTATCAAACGCACACTTGAATATTTGAATCGCGGCGTTGATGTGGATGCTCAATTCGCGGCAAGTTCGCTGCCAACACGTGTCTGCCTCGTGTGTCGCGGGATCCCGCCTGTCCCCATGTGCTCAGGATTGATCCTGATTCCTGATCGATTTTCTGATGGACCGCTCAACCCCGCGCAAGGCTGGCATCGTCCACGGACCGACTCGGATACAGCTTTTTATGTTCCACGCACAGGGCACGTGTTCTGGGCATGACTAGGCCCCACACCTTTATCGCTTGCATAATCGCAAAATGACTTCCTCCCTCGGCGCTTGCTTCCTCCAAGTGTAGATTACCACTTCTTTCTGGTTTTCGCCGCTGGAGCACACGAGGCGCACCTTCTGACGTCCATTCTCGTCATTCCCTTTGTATGAACGTTGGGTTGTGTGCGACCGCCAACCGCAGCCCTACCCTCCACCCACCCTCCCAAATTATTGTGTCACGCCCCACTTTCTCAGACTATTGGCCGTACCGGCCATACATTGTCACTGATGTCCGATGTTGCCTGTTGATCTCGACGACGAACAAAGGTATAGTTCCTCCACCGTTCCCTCGGATAATAGACTGATGTGTATGGTGGCACTTTATAAAGGGCTCACCTCGCCCACGAGCACCCAACCGATCTCGACTCTAGCCCATCCTCGCCGTCTTCGAGTGCACCCACATATTATGAATCTCAGCGTCGTCCAAAATCGGCATCACGCCATCGCTCACACACAACGACAGACGGGTCCACCAGCAGCCACCTCTTAGCACGCCTCGTCTCTCGTGAAGAAGAAGTTCGTGAAATCAATGCAGCTTTCGTCGTCGCTACCGAACGCCTCGAAGCAGAGTCATCCCGTGCAAACTCGGCAGAACGCCGTGCCCTTGATTACTTCAATCGTCTGCGGATCGCCACCGACAATCGTGAACGTGCGGAACAAGAATCGGCGAGACTTCGAGAGGAACTCAAGCTGTACAAGTTGCAACTGGATAATGCACAAAAAGAGATATTTCGAGCTCAAGAAATCATCGATCAAGTGGCTGCTCAGCGTAACGAGGCAGAGGCGGAGGCTGCGAGAGCGAGATCAAAGGCGAGGAAGTTGCAAGAAGAAAAACTCGTGATGCTCGCGCGCGAAGAGGGCCGCAGAATGGGGTACAAGGAGGGCTTATCTATGGGTCGCAGGATAGGCTTCGACGAAGGTAGACATCACCGGCTTCCCGGGCCACCCGACCGACTCCCTTATCACCCTTTCTCCTTAGACATGCACGACGGTGACGACGAAAACGCTCTTGAACTCGGCGAGGCTGTCACAGACGACGAACGTAACGAATCGCGATCCCATGCTCCATTGCGTTCAAGCGCATCCGTTCGACAACCCCCGTACGTCAATGATTATGCCCTAGGTTCTTCATTACCCACGCTACTTCAGGATACGTTCCGAATCGGCACCCCCTGTACGTACGTTTGAAACCCCCTCACCTCCGCCGCCGCCGCTTCCTGTTCCATCGCGCGTTCCCTCGGCCCGCGCCCGCACGCCCTCCCACGGGCGTCATACCCCCTCCCCGCCTCGTGACGTCGATGAGCCAGAAACCATCCGCCCGATACCAATCCGCGCTAGCCCTGTCGCAGCCACCAACCCCCTCAGCGTCCCAATCGATGATGGATGGATCCCGAGAGCGGATTCTCGCACCTCGCACATCTCCATGCCACCCCCACACGGACTACAACATCCTGTTTCCGCCTCTCCTGCTTCCGTCGCGGCAGAGCTCCAGGGCAACAGAGCTACACCTCGGACCGAACCAACTCCAGTCCCTCTGCCGGTCCGTGTGCGCGACTACGCCTATCCACCCATTGCACGTGGCCACACGCCCTCGCTTGCTTCAACCCATATCTCCCAATATGATCTAGTGAACAAACGTCCTCGAAGTTCCCTGCGGAATGAAATTTACGCTAGGAGTGGGAGTCAGCCCTCTAGGGAGAGCGTGTCTCGAAATGAACATCGCGATCAGGAACGTCGTCTTTCCACCAGGACGGAAGCAGAGGCCATCGCCGAGCGATGGCGTGCCGATTCCGATGACGGTTCGCCGCAGAATCCGCCCAGAACGTTTGTGAGTACGCAAACTTTCTATTGCCGTGCTGATACTCATGGTACGCCGAAAGACGCCTGCCCCTATTCCCCATCCGCACCGACCACCAAATTTTTATTACCGAGCGCGGGATGGTGACGACCCTCGGTCCCGCACGCCCGTCCCAACAGAGCGCCCGGCAGCACGCGCGCAGCCACCACTCGATGACCATGAGTCCAGCTCGGCGCGCGCCCGAACCCCTGTCGACTATTTCCGCAAGCGCTTCCGCCAACGCCGCAGCTCGGGTGGCAGCGGCAGCATCCCCAACATCGTCGTCGAGTCGCCCGTAAGCTCATCCCACTTTCGCACATGCGTCATGCTCATCACCTCCGTCATCTAGTCCGAACCTGAAACGACCATGTCGCCGCGTGTGACGACGGCGACGCAACCGGAACTTTTGAGCCCTGAGGCTGCCAATCGGCCGTTGCCACAGGACGACGTCCTCCAACAGCAACAGCAACAACCGCGTCACTACCAACCTCACTCGCAACCGTATGCGCAACCTCCACCAGTGGCCCCGCACCGCCACCAACATGCGTCCTCTTCGTACGACGCTGCGCCGCCACGTTCCGGGACGCCCTATCAAGCCTACCCAGCGGGCTTCGTCCCCTATCCGCCAGGTTACAACACAACGTCGTCCTCGTCCAACTCGCGCTCGGGCCCGGAACGTGACCAACGGCGGGCCTACTCCAACCCTGCTCCACCTCCATACGCAGGGAGCGGCCACGGCCGTTCCGGTTCGCTTTCGCAGCGCCATCCGACCCCGGGTCCCGACTCGGGTCGGGCACAGGGCTACGCCCGGACGCGCACGCAGAGCTTGTCGGCGCCGATGGGCCGCGCAGGGAGCGGCGGGTCGTATGAGGCGGCGCCGTTGCCACCGGGGGTGATGTACCCTGTTCCGCCCCCTCGTCCGCAAACGTCGCATCGGCAGTACAGGGAAAGAGATCGAGAGGAGTGGGATCGAGACCGAGACCGCGATCGCGATGGGGAGAGGGACGGGAACGGAGGGAGGAACGCACGTGACTGGGACTGGGACCGGGATCGGGACCGCGTGCGGGACAGAGACCGGGATGACGGACGGAGGGGAGATGCGACGAGAGACTATAGACGCGAGCGCGACAGAGACAGGGAGAGCGATGTTGACATGGACGAGGAACTGACGCGCTCGCCTGCACCGCTCCAACGACCCATCTCGCTCTTCGACTCGGACGAGGCGTGATCGGCTTGATCTTCTTTTCATCTATGCCCAAAATTTCCTCTGGCGCGAAGACCCACAACTTGTTATATTCTTTCTTGCATCCACATCCACTCCTTCCTCAGTGATTATTTGATCCGATCTGGTATCTATTATTGCATGGACTCCTCGCCGCGTGTATATTTCCACTTTGTAACATGTCTGTTGTTTGTGCGCTCGCTCTCATGTATCTAAAGTAGTGCCCAGTTATCGTCACAAGTACACCGCTTGTTTTGGCCATCCCCTCCTATTGTACCTTCCAACGCCGACCTATCTATCATACAAACGCATCACATCGCGCCTACAATCCGCACCACTCGACGGTCTTGTTCACCACGAACATCGCGGTCAACGGCAACACGTCGCTGCTCGGTCCGACGCTCACCACGTACTCGCCCCGCTCGATCACCCAACGACCGATCCGATCGTCCCACCAAGACACCGCGATCTTGTCGAGGACCAGCACGACGCGCACGCTCGCGCCCATCGCCAGGTCCCTCGCCTTGCCGAACGCGCGGAGCAGGCGCGGCGGGTGGGTCACGTCGGACGTCTTCGGCATCGACACGTAGAGCTGTACGACCTCGGAGCCCGCGACCGAGCCCGTGTTGGTCACCGTGACCGTGGCCGTCAGCTCGAATTCGCCGTTTGTGACGACGGGCGTGGACAATTCGAGGTCGGACAGGCTGAATTCTGTGTACGAAAGACCATGACTACGCACGAGCGACGTCAGTCGTGCTTCGCGCCTGACATGGCACACTGACTCACCCGAACGCAAACTGGGGGGCGACGCCACGGTGTTGAAAGTGTTTGTAGCCCTGCGAGGGAAACGAAAGTTACGATTGCGCACGTCTGAAGAAGACACGTACGACGAATAAATCTTCTCCGTAACGCAGTTCGCCGTTCTCCGAATGGAAGTGGCCGTGGGCAGCAATGTCCTCGAGTCTCTTGGGGAACGTCAACGAAAGCTTCCCTGACGGATTCTTCTTCCCGAACAGAACATCAGCGATGGCGTCACCGGTTGCGTTACCGAGATACCAAGAGTGAACGATGGCAGGAACAGATTCCGCCCACGGCATCGTTATCGACGAACCCTAGCCATAATTAGGAACAGTTCAGACAAAGTAGAGTATGGCTAAGAAGTCAACCTTACAGATTGGGTGACTACAACCGTTTTGGGGTTCGCAGCTAATACCTTGGTGATCAATTCGTCAGTTCGACCTGGCAGACCCAGCGTCTTTCTGTCATAGCCCTCCGACTCCCAGTCTGCATTCAGTCCGACGACGGCGATGACAACATCAGCCTCTGATGCTAGCTTGACGGCCTCATCCATCTTCTCGTCAGGATCTTGGACTTCAGCGCCGCCAAGGCGGACACCGGGGTTGCTGTCTTGGACCACCTCGTCCTCGTCGCCATCTGCAGGCCCTCTGACATTGCAAAATTCGACCAGGACGTCGTATTTGACGCCTGCTTTAAGGTCGATCTTACCCCTCTCCTCTTGCGAGCCGCTGTTGAAGAACGATTCCCCGCGACGCTGACGCGTCCAATTATCGACGACTAGTTTGCCGTCAACAAAGAGCTGGGAGACAAGTACGTCAGGACGATATACAAATACAAGGAAAGACCCGTCTACCTTTGCCCTTCCGGATACGGTCAGCCCGAACTCGAAGGTACAATCACGGACCCTGGGCTTCAGCTGGCCTTCAAGTTTCATGGTCCATCTGCGGGTAATACCCTTGGGCGCGGAAGTGCTAATGAAGATGCGAGTCTCATCCACGCGTCGCGATTCGTACGGCGTGCTCAAGGAAGCCATGCTCTCGTCGCTTTCATGCGCATACCAAGTACAGATCCATCCGCGCTCTCCTGATGATGTTGTAAGTTCAAAGTCGAGTGTGGGCATTTCCATGTATGCTGGTGGAGCGGTCAGCTAGATATATTGGGAGTGGGGAGATCACATACTACTGGCACCCTCGCCGTAAGTAACCTCTACGTTTGACGGGAGAGCATTGACGATACCCTGGTAAGGCGAAACAAAGTAACAGGGCTTCAAGGCGGCGGACCCGCCACCCGACAAGACGATGGCTTGCGCATTACCGCCGACGATCGTGATCTTCTTCAGGTTTTGTGGCAGAAGGGGTAGGAGATTACCATCATTCTTCAGGAGGACGATAGACTCTGCTGCAAGCTTGCGCATAAGAGCTCGGTCTTCTCCGGTCTCCACAGTTCGTTCAAGACCATCTCCGTCCAGGATCTGGAGGGAACGTAAGTGCGTGCGGCGAAACGAGGTGGGTCGAAGCCTCACTTCTGGAGATTGTTGTGCGACCCGCTTGGCCAGTTCGACCACCTTTTTCGCGCGCTCCTTGATGGTCCGAACCGTCAGTTTACGAGACACGATCGATCGGTTCATAAGATCAAGCGACCGCCATTTGTTTGTACCGGGCATTTCAAGGTCCAATCCAGCATTTATACTGTGATCGATGCTGTAGATCCCAAACCTGGAGGTAGTTTCTATTCATCGGCGTTTCCTTTGTAGAGACAAATGAATTCGTACCAATCACTCATAATCAATCCGTCGAACTTCCATTCGTTGCGGAGGATGTCTTGAAGTAAGTGACGGTTCTCAGATGCGTGGGTGCCATTGACACGATTATAGCTAAGAACAAGAACCCAGAACGATCAGTGGATACAGGTGAAAAATCCTTTCGGAAACCACTCGCGCAGTCATAAAGCACCAGGGTTTAGCATGCTTTTGAGCAAGCATGAACGGCATGAGGTAAATTTCACGGAGCGCACGTTCGCTGAGAACGCTGTCATAGCCCATCCGGTCGTTTTCTTTGTCATTGCAGCTAAGTTTGGGGATCAGCCAGGTGATGAGAGATAAGTATGGAGGAACGAACGCGAAGTGTTTGATCGTGGTTCCGATACCGTCTTTCTGAACGCCTTTCACATAGGCAGCGGCAATAAGTCCAGAGAGTACGGGATCTTCCGAGAAGCTTTCAAAAGACTGTAATATGTCAGGATATATGCGACCAAAAACTTCACTGGTGGACCTACCCGTCCTCCAAGAGGGTTCTATGTTGAAAATCCGTATTAAATCGCGGTCGAAAGATATCGAGATGAACGCACCCTTTGAATGTTACAAGTTGGTGCAAGGATGACGGGGGCAGCCCTCAGTCTGGCTTCGCCTGCGAGAAGCTTGGACCCTGCCTCCTTGATAAGCTCAGTGTCCCATGTCGCGGCAAGCGCAGTCGCTGACGGGAGGCACTTTGCGGGTGTGCTCATGAAGAAGTGATTTCCTCTGATACCTGTATACGAGGTGAGTACGAAGCAGATGGTCGAAGAGGCGATATACGCGCCATTCGGACCGTCGCTGACCTAGGGAGCGAAAAGTAAGGACTCGGTAGAAAGCAAGTCGTTGGGACCGACCTTGATAGCGGGTATTCCGAGCCGAGGTATCGCATGTGTGTGCCAGAAGCCAACACCGGCAGTGAGCAAGATCGCCTCGTCTGTGGTAAGCTTTTCGACGACCTCGTTGACGTCCGCGCGGGCAAAGCCTGAAGGAGGCATTGGACTGCGGTCAGATAGAGAACTCCACCTTATGAGCCTCGGTGTGGAGCATGTGACGTATCGATCCCGAGATTTCTCCGAGTTACTGCCGGCATAATCAGCGATGAAAATACCATGTGAGCGGATCGCTTTGGTCTGGTCGTGCGGCGTGGACAAAGGTGGTGAAAGTTGGATGAGCGGATCAGGACCCTTCTTGGTCCGTTGTTGGGTCTGTGTGCGAGGGAGAGGCTCCGGGGCTGTCGATCCTGTTTGCGCGTTCGTCGGGCACCCCTCTCCGAGGATCGGGGTTGGGTTCCACGAGGGATGCGTACGCGCAGTGACAGGTAAAGGGGTGGGATAGGTAGCGGTTTCGGGCTGGTGAAAACTCTCGTCAGGGGGCTTCGCTACCCCGACCGCCGCCTTTCCTCGGCTGTTTAGGGGACTTCCAGCTGTACGTCAGGAGTGGGCACTCGAGAAAACTGAGACTACGCCAGTAGCGGTGAAGATGGGTGGGGAGAAGGGAGCTTCTCGCCCGATGACCAGGACCAGCAGTCGCACGGACCACTCGAACGGACAAGCCGGGTGCAATGCGCCCTTTCGAGGGCGTCACGCATGCTGCACGGATATCATTGCCGTGTGGATCCAGTCCCAGCAAGTCGGTTGACTTTTACCTCACGTGACCTGGTAGACGCGACGCAAATCCAGGTTTTTTGTCTTCCCCTGCGCTTCGACGATGCACCGCCAACAGGTTCGTACGGTAGTGTCATCCACCGTGGTCGTGTGTGAAAATTCCGTTTCGGTCCCTCAGCTAGGTCCAACCGCCTCCACGTCGACGGGAAGCTTGAAAAGACATTGTCAGCTCTCACCAGAGATGCCCGTCGCACATAAAACCGACAACCCTTCCAAGCAAATCTCGTGCCGTCAGACAAAACGAACCAAGCCTGCCACGGAGTCGTCACAGCCTACTCAAACCACCCAAAAGACGGCGCGGCTCATGCCGGCCTCGCCGACCAAGGCATCCAAGGGCCGCGGTACAGCTGTGCCCAGCGACCGGACACCAGAGTCGGGCGAGCAAGCGCGTACAGGAACACAACCGACCATTCCACTCCAACCGAGCGTGCCGGAACACGCTCCGACCTTCTCAGGCAATTTCGATCTGTACGGCATGTATCTCCCCTTCCTCGCCAAGCTCTGCTCTCCACAAGGCGCGACGACGCCCGACTACGCCGCCGTATATGACAGGATCCTCGCCTCACAGGCCAAGCACGATTACACCGCGCGCTGCTTTCTCGCGCCCACGGACCCGTCGTCGTCCGCACCGCCGCATGGGCGATTCGAGAGCGGAATCGTGCTCGATCCCTTGGCCGAGCGCCCGTTCGACGTCACGCTCGATGCTTTCACGTACAAGAAACACCTATCATTCACCCCCACAGAACGACTATCGCTTCAAGCCCCTGAGCATAGCCCTCCAGGACCGGGCCTCGTCGGACACACCGGCTTATCTCCCGTCTGCCGCATCAAAAGTGCCAGGGGTGTTTTCAAAATCAAGTGCGTCTGGACAGCGGTGCAGGACGGCTCGGTTCAAGAACTGTTTGAAGGCTTTTTCTCCTTCAGTGTCAGTTACGACGGCATGTACCGAAAGGCAGGCCATGGAAACGGAGCCAAGTACAAGTTCGCATTTTGGGGGGTAAGGGCCATGAAAGACAATACAGGAAAGGAGATTGGTCTGGGGCCGAGAACTTGAGAGAAACACTCGACTGCGTAAACCTGGCATATGAACGGCCGTTTGGATTTCATGATTTGTAAAGTACTTCAGTCTCGATTTTTGTACCCTCGGAGTCCAGTGACATCATTGGCAACGAGCCCCAACTACTGCTATTTGCGGTTCCGGAATCGTCTCAGGATTGAAGGAAAGCACGCACGGACGACTGATTCGCGCCTCCGATGCTCAACTCTCTGGCTCAGCATGCTCTCGAAAACATACGACTTGAATTCTCCTCGTCGACCAGGATCCCGTGTCACTTCCACTTTCGGTAAGCGTATTGAGTCTTGACTTGTACATACTGTCGTCCGAACGGCGCCGGCTCGGGGTGGTGCCTGTGATGCGCAGAGATGCAGGTCGCCTCCTGCACTATGTCCGCGCGTGATGCGCTGCGAGGCAAGGATGACTGTAGGAATGGACCTGCGCCGCGCGATGAATTGGCCGTTCGATTCGCCGTGTGTCAGTCAGACAGCTTCGTGGCAACAGTTTTCGAAACGCCGTACAGATCAGATACTGTTCTATCCTTCGAAGGCATACTCCAGGAGAATTAGATATCAACTATCGTATCCGAAACGAAACCCGAGAGGGTCCAAACGAGATCGGGGTATTAGTGAGTAGTCGGCATTCTAACGTGAATTGCTTGAGCGCACTATGTATTAGTGACTCCACTCCAGCTCAAATTTCGAAGCCGAGTCCACGCATACATTCAACGTGTTTCTTGATAAGTTCTACACATTGACCCTCGTCGGCTCCATGCTGCAGAAAACACGAGTCGCGCGCCGACTTGGTCTCTGGACAAGCGCAGCACCTGCGAATGAGATAAACACAAAACGGTCCGCGTTCGACAAGCCTGTCGGCACTCACGGCTTGAGGCCCTTTGGGTTGAGGGGGTTCACTTTCGGATTCGTCGGATCGTATTTCTCGGAGGTTCGGGAAGGAGCGGATTCAGAGGAAGGCCACCAAGAAGAAATCTTGAGAAGGCTCAGAGCCGAGTGTGAACGAGAGAAATGGACCTACTCACACCTGAGAGCATCGTGGACGCGGAAGCTGAAGGACACTCTAGTCGGATGAGTCAGGTGGCAATGCCGGCGGCGTCCGGCCCCTTTGGCAACTGCTGCCTCGCTGGCTTCTCGTTTCAGTTGCATATGTCATGCTACGCTCGTTGCGGTTCGCCCACCGGTCTTCAACCACGCTTCTGAAGGATGGTTTATGACATGTGATCAGATTTTCGGCCCGGGGTAGCGACTAGAAGCCATACACAACCGCCGAGCTGCGCCCGTAATTCCCCGGAGATTGACCTTCGATTGTCCCCCAGAACATTGTCGCAAGCCTCGTTTCGTGCGGTGTCTCTACGTCGATCCAAATGGTTCTCCAAACACTGCCTGCCGTCCAGCGCGTAGCCCAGATACAGACTCTTGGCGAGCCTGTGTCTCTCCTCACAACTCATCCCGTTCCAGACCCTGCTCAACTGCGACCCAACGAATGTCTCGTCAAAATCGAGTACGCGGGGGTCTGCCAAAGCGATCTGCACGCTCGTAACGGTGATTGGCGGGTCAAGCCTACCCTGCCACGCATTGGAGGCCACGAGGGCGTCGGCACTGTCGTAGCCATAGGCGCTGGAACGGTGGACAACTTGGTCAGTCTAGGAGATAGGGTAGGGCTCAAGTGGACCGCTCGGGCGTGCTTGCATTGTCAACGTTGTCGTACTGGAAGTGAGATCGGTGAGTACAACAAGTGCCAGTGCCTCTTGTCCATCGCGACCAGGCTCGGCGGCTGTAGATAACCCCTGTGTCGTTTTCGTTCTTCGCCAGGTTGCTCTGCACGACTCACCCACGGCTTTACCGTGGATGGGACCTTTGCTGAATATACGGTGAGTTGGTGTCATGGCGACATGTCGAGATGGGCATGTGTGACCTTGTGCTGACTGGTTTCGCGTTTTAAGGTCTCGTGGACTAACTATGTCACTCCTATCCCCGACTCGATCGACAGCGCTGCCGCGACGCCGTTGCTCTGTGCTGTGAGTACCTCTCAGTCTCTCCGCTCTCCAATATCGGGCAAACCACACTGTAGGGATTGACTGTCTACAAAGGACTCAAACACGTCCACGTCCCGCTCGGCAGCTGGATCGCGATACCTGGTGCTGGCGGCGGTCTAGGTCACCTTGGTAAGCTACTTCACTTTCCATCACTTTCCTTCTTACGTCTCTCTCACTTCAGCGATACAATACGCTGTCGCAATGGGTCTTCGTGTCATCGCCATAGGCATGTCTCTTTCTACTTGCATACCTCGTCGACGTCGCGAGCTCAAGTGAACGCACAGATAGCGGCGAAGAAAAGCGGAAACTGTGTCTCTCTCTCGGTGCTGAGAAATGGGTCGACTTCAAGGAAAGCGGGGACGAGCTCATCAAGGACGTCATCGTGGCGACTGGCGGCGATGGGCCTCACGCAGCCCTCATTTCTGCTGGCGCGGTGGGTTGATTTCCGCATCGGTTTACCGTTTTCGTCACCTGTGGACCATGTGTGTGTCCCCCAGGCTGCGCCGTATACCCAAGCATGCTACTACGTCCGATCGACGGGGACCATTGTCTGCCTTGGGATGCCGTCGTCGACGCAGTTTCAAGTCCCGTTCGAAGTGCTGGTCGGCAGGGTACGTATACCGCGACCCATGTTACCTAGCTCGCGGCTTCATGTCCATGTTATCTGCACCAGGAACTCAGGTTGATTGGATCCGCTGTCGGGCAAGTGCCCTGTTCTGGATGACCCTATGCGTGGGTTACGGATCCTCATCACACTACTAACGCCTGCGTTGCTTCGCGTGTAGCTCCCGTCAGGATGCGATCGAGGCCATGGAGATCGCTGCTAGAGGGAAAGTGGTTTGTCGTTATACCGTTCGTCGTCTGGAGGAACTCGAGACGTATGCATGCCCCCTCGCGGTTTCCTGTGCATGTTCACTTATATGTTTTTTCCCACAGCGTGTTTGGTGAGATGACGCGTGGCGAATTGGCGGGACGAGTGGTTCTGAAGATCTGACCTCATGCATGATCAAACGAGCGTGTCAAACAAAGCGTGCATGTCTTTCCTGTCCTTTATGTATCTCTCCTGCGAGGCTACTCTGTATGTGTGGCACTACGGCCCCGCAGGTGCGTGTATGAAGTATTCGACTGTAATAGGAAAGTGGCCACAGGGAAAGACTCGGAGGCACCCACGAAGAAGCTCCGAGAGCCGGCCTTGGCGGGAACACAGACGAGCGGACGTACGGGTGCAAGAGACGACGCAGTACTGCTATCTCTAATAGTTTGTCTACGGGATCCAACGTGTGGTACATTGATGCGCGCGCATGACGTGCTCAACACAGTTCAACGTTGCGCATATGTTTGCTCCAGGCAGTATGGTATCTATCAGCTTGCGCGGAGGTCTACGGTGGGGTGTGTGATGATTTCGAGCGATAGCTGTGCGCCGAAAGACGTGAGGAGTTACAACAGGTTGGGGATATGTGCATGACGGTTCTTACTGCCAAGTCTTCATGTTACTCGATGCAACTGGGCAACAGAGGTAGTCGTGAAGCGCCCTCTAGACCGTCCCGGCAGCACTAGTTATAATGAGGGTTCTAGGTGATACCAAGCTGACTTCAGAGCAGTGGGACGAGCCAGTATGTTCTAGGTAACGGTGCTAGATACTGGATGGTTCAGAGGGTAGGCATAATCAAGGTCTGCTACGAGTGTGGTGTACAGTGGCCAAGTAGGCGTTTCTAGAATAGTTCGCAGAGGATGGACGCAAGATGCGTCATCGACGAAATCCAAATTACGATCCGGTAGATGCTTGAATTGCTTAGATCCAATAACCACGCGAAAGACAGATGAAGCGAATCGAGGCACAGCTCCAGCGACGGAAACAGAGCGTTGAGCCGTGTCCCAACTCGACACGTCAGGCGTGCGTGTTCTGATAACGCGAGCTATACAGGTCTCTCGCCATTGCGCGTACCTCTCTCCAACGACACTTGTACACGCCCAGTCCCATGGCATGGCGACTGTACCCGCCGACATACACGTGAAACCCAGAGAAGGAGGCAACGTGAGGGAAAAGGCGGCGACGGGAGAGACTGGGTTTTCCTCGATGACCGAGTCGACGATGTGAACGGTGAACGGACGGGGAAGCGTCGGTCTAAGGTTATCGGACGACGTTGCGAATTCGATGGAGTTTCGTGTGTCGATGGCAAGAGCGATGAGGCGGAGCGATGGACATGCCCGCAAAAGTCGTAGAAAACCGGTTATGGTGCCGTGCTCCAGCCCCAGGAAGGGTTTATGAGGAGTTGTTTCAGGCGTGGCCATGCCGACGTGAGCATGAGTAAGTCCCCGTCCGTCAGACCGACGCTCCACTCGACGTCCAGATGAACACAAGTGAGGTTGCTGAATGACATACATGACTCCAAGAAGTCACAAGCGGTGTGCATCGGAACTCCGTGAAATGCATACTGGTAACTCTTCGATGGCACCACTTGCCTCAGACGTCTGCAAGCTGGAAAAAATGGAAGAGAGCTGCAGCCGGGAAGGGCATGGGCGAACGGTGGCACTGAATATTATAACGACAGGCAGTCGATCGCAAGAGAGGGACCGGTAAATGGTGCGCCAGGATTTGGAGTGTACGTTCAAGTCGCGCAAGTTGGAGAAGACCAGGGGTGAAACGAAACGAGGCGGCGGAACATCCAGGATAAAGTGGAGCCTGGCTAGTCCATCCACGCGAGACAGATGTACAATTGCTGCAGGATCCAATGGTACATCAGAACACGAGATATTTTCGAGACGCTGCCAGCCGTAGATACAGTCTTCCTGAGATGGGTGAAAGGATTATCGAAGAACCCAAAGTGTGCAAATCTGACATTTGGGCAAAGTTGCGGAAGCGCCTGAAGAAGTTTATCTAGACCAGGTGTACCTGTGGGCCTTATGGGGCCGGGTATAAAAGCGACGGAAAGCAGGGACAGAAGGGGCAGATGGAACAGAAGCACGGCGACGTCACATAGGCAGCGTAAACGAAGGTTTGGGAAGACTGGCTCACTGGTAGACGGGTTCGAGAGGATTTCTCGTCGAGTTCACGGCAAGACCATGGATTCTGCGTGATGGATCGGACACGACGACTGTGTCTTCGAAGGATATCTCACTCGGTACGAGTGAGTGGTCTTCGAAGTGAATACTGTGCCGCGCGGAAAATCGGACGTTGTTAATAGCGAATACGTTGCTGAGATGCCTCTGGAAGGTATCGTGCCAGAGGTGTTAGGTCTTTCAACTCTGCCCAAAGGGCATCCAGTGCAGGTTCTTCGAATGCACGACATGTTCGCGCTAGAGGCGAAAGATCAATCTGAGCGCAGTGACGGAAGACTTTGGCGAGGATCTCCGGTATCTCGAGTGCGCAATTGATCTGGGAAAGAAGAGAGAGTGAGGGGGAACCAGATTAAAGCGCGCACTGGTAACAGAGACCAAGAGAACTTGCCAGAGGAAGGAAGAATGGACGACGTCGGTCCATTAGTCAGCGCCTATTATGGTTCGCTAGCAATCCTGACATCACTCGCCCCCGTCTATGTCGCCATTATGTCCAATCATACAAAACTCACGATTGACGTTCACGTTTATAGCAAGGGCCTAGAAGCATGTCAACTTTGATACCTGCTTCACATCAGAGTTTCTTGCGCGCCAAATGAAGTGTGCTTATACCGGCACCGGGTCTCAAACGGAGAGAAAAGATCACTCCACGTCGCTTTCAATCAATTCGAGTGTTCAGCAGGCCTGTTTTGCATTATCCATATGACGTACTCTATGCATAGTCCAATAAGTTTTCTCGTGGGTTGCAAACGGTACAAGCATTGTACGTCAGACAGCCACCGTCGTGAGGACCGAATCCAACAACGGCCACCTCATCTCCTGCCTCTGCAACGGCGTGACCCACGACGAAGACATGAACGAGAGCTGAGAGTATGAAGGCGAATCAGGAACGTCGTTGAAGGGGAAGGCACAGCGCGAAGCAGACGTCAGAGTTGGCAGCGGACTCCTCGGCTGCTGGTACCGTGCGCTGCGTTCGCCCCCGCTTTCCTTGTAGGAGTCGCTCTTGCTGACGACGAGGACTTGATATGCGGCGTCCTCATCCGTGGCGCCGAGCGTTTTGTCGTCCGACGGACAAGCGACGCAAATGTCTGGCACGTCGTCTTCGTTGACATCATCGTGAACGGGTTTATCCGTGAGTCGAACCTGGGATTCTTCCGTCGTGTAGTCTTGATTTTTCTCGAGGATGTGAATCACGTCGTCCTCGACGACGGTGTCCGAGCTGGATTCCGAGTTGCCATCCCCGGCTTCATCGTTGTCATGGCCAAAAATCTCTTTTGCCAGGACCTCAGCCGTGACGTCCTCGTCAAAGAGATGCGACATCTCCTCCTCGTAGTCATGCACGGACTGCAACCACGTATGAAGGCGGACCATGGTGATAGAATTGAGCCCCGTGTAAAGGAGAGGCACGTCCTTCGGTACCGCCTCGGAGGACTTGGACAACAGCGTGACCTCGGCAGCAATTTCTTCGGCAAGGACGTCAGCGTTGCGCTCGTCGACGGCAAGGATCTCGGTAGCCAGGACTCGAGCAGTGACGTCCTCCTCAAACAGGTGTGTCATCTCTTGTGCGTATTCGTACTCGGACTGCAACCACATGTAGAGACGAACCACGGTGATGGAGTTGAGACCCGAATAGAGGAGCGGCGCGTTCATCTGGATGGTCTCCGAAGACTTTGACAGCCTGGCAATCTTGGATGCGATCATCTCAGCGAGGACGTCGATCTCGGATGTGGGTGAATCTGTGTCAAAGAGTTCGCCAGACAGGCTGTGGTCAAGAGACTCCGTGAAATCTGCCATTTTCTGAAGCGCAGCAAGATCAATCTTGTACGATGCATTGAACGGCATCTCAGGAATACAGCGCGCGGAACTAATGACCATCGCAAGATCATCATTGAGAGAGGTACGTAGGCTGTCGCGCGCGCGCTTTAGGATGAACAGGGCATCAGCGCTCTCCGTGCTAGCAAAGAGAACGAGCTTATCCGTTGCACACGACTTGACAAGTTTGAAGCTGGCGACGTCGAGCGACTTGTCCGCAAAGGCAGGAGCCAATGCGCGCTCCACGTAATCCAGATCGATGAACAGACCGTTTATCTTGACGATGCGCGAACTACGACCACGGATGACGATGGTGCCGTCGGCCTGCATGCAGCCAAACATATGATGAGATGCTTCTTCGTTAGCTAGATAATGTGTTGCGCTCTGACGTGTGATGAACGCGACGATGCCAGTTGCTCCGTCTTTTGTCTTGGAGATGACCGAAAGTGATTCATCAAGGAGTACAAGGTCCGTACAACCTTGAGTAGGGCCGAACGAGATCACAGACGGCATAGGGTCTGTTGGGCGAATGAACATTTGCGAGATACCGGCAAAACCAACCTCGGAGCACTGGATTCATGGTGAGGAAATGCATGGAGGTAACGTCAGTAAAGGATGTACGGCATAGTTGCATGCAATCGTCGCGTTCGGAAACACGACGCGCGCCAGCTCGAAATCACGGATGTCAAGCGATTCACCACCAATGACCATCCAGTACACACGGCTGAAGCCGCTCGGTAGCTGAGATCCGGCAGCACGCATCTGAACATAGTCTGCAAATGCACGGAAGACGCTAGGCGTGAAGTGCACTCGGAGTAACTGAGAGTTCTCCGTCGATTCAAGCTCTTCGCACAGGGTGATGCATTGATCTGCCACGGAGGTCGACGGATCGAGATATAGCGTAGTCTGATTGAACATGAACCGACGAATCTCGAAAAGTGGGCGCAAGAACGTCTAGTTTGCGTGTCAGTATCTTACTTTGGTATTCAAACAAGACACGGACCGTTCCACCGCGAAGCCATTGGCCATCTGTGGGCTCGAGAAGAGTCGAAGACTCCTCTGAAAGCACCTCGAGGCTCCTACGCATGGGGTAGACAATGCTCTTTGGCACCCCAGTGCTTCCGCTGGTAGGTGTAACGGAACAAATTAGGGGAACTACTTCAACTACTTCCGAGGGAAAAGGAGGGACCACATTTCTCGGTGGGTGTTGGGACCCGACAAGACCAAAGGTGGAGACGGCACGGACTCCACAAATAATTGGTGGCTCTGAAGCGCCAAACAGGATGAGGTGCACGTTGGCACGTTCGAGAATAGCCTGGAGAACCTCAGGTGTCCACTTTGAGGAAAGAAAGGCCACGGTGCGGCCAGAGAGCCAGACCGCATGAGCTGCAGCAACGTAGTCAATCTCGAGGCTAAGGCAAAATGAGTTACCCTCTGATTCGATACGGCCACGTCGAATGCGCACCTCATATAAAGGCCTATTGGATTCGTGGCGCCGCCAAGGCCAGGGATTCTGTCGGAGATCTGCCTGACGCGAGCCCAGAGGGCCGCGTATGACCATTGCTCCCCTCTACACTTCACAGCAGTCTTGGATGGGTGCCGCCTGGCAGCGTCCAAGAGAGCCTCCGTGGGGGTCATGCTTGAACTTGACATAATTGCCTTGTCTTCGAGTAAAATGAATGTGAATTGGTAAAATAACGCGGGTCCTGCCCGAAACAATGTGAACGAAAGAAGGAAGGCGGAAGGAGGTCGACCAGGAGCCTGTCCTGTCCCATCCTCTGGTGCCACTTATATTGTGGCATGGAGCGTCCGTCCTCACTGGAAGTGAAGGAGTCCGTTTGCAGAGCGGGGCAATGCTATACCTTGGATGCGCTGATGGTTGGGAAGGTGCTTCGCACAGTTTCGGCGTGCGGACGGTGCACATCATTTGTTAATTATAGGCCGCCTTCCTGGATTCCTTATCAGTGAAACAGCTGGTCCCATTCCCGATCAGTGACTGGTAGTGGCAACCCAACCGTTTCAAGTTGTCGCATCACTCCACTGAGTCCACTCTCACGATGCGGCCGGAACTCTTTAAGACTCTTAGGGAGGTGCCCCAGGTGTCGAGCCAGGGCAGCGGAGAGCGGAAAGGATGCGGTCTTGGATGCGGCCTTAAAGGTAAGAGAATATATAATCCAGAAATAAAATCCCGTGGAGTTTTGTCGACTATATCTGAAATATATAGTAGTTTTGATGAGGCAAGGGCACACCAGCCTTGCGACGAGGGTGATTAGTTTCCTCCGAATCGCAACTTTTCGACAGCCTGGGACCCGATATCAACAATATTCTCAGCTAGTCACATCATGATGCATGATGTTTGGAGGCCGGCGTGTATCAGATCATGATATCAATCATGTCGGAAAATTGGAACCATGCACCATAGCCTACGAAAGCGCACATTGTTCTCAGCACTGCCTTCCGGCAGTTGCCGCACTAGTACTCTTCTACCGTTCTCTGTAATGTACTCTCTTACCTCAGCAAGGGAACTGCGCGCACAGTGTCGCTTGTTTGTCGTCTTACTGTGTGCGACGTTTTCCTGCCAGTGGGCCGCTGTTACAGCTTCTGTTTCATATCCCATTCCCGTTGCTTCCCCTCTTTGTCAGGTCTCACCGCACTCGCCAGGGGATCTCAGTGTGCCCCCCTCTCGTTTCACCAATTGCAATCCAACTCCTTGGCAGACCAAAGCGAGTGACCCTTTGCACTGCACCCAAACCAACCTCGTTCTTCTACATAACAGTTGTCGCCTCCTCCTGGTAATGTTCGTTGGGTGAATCGTCAATACTGTATGTTTCTTCTCTTCCCTGTGGGTGGCAGTAAACGATACAGTGCCTACACCTGCCTTGCTCGGCGCTGTTGTCAATACGATTTCTGGCTCACGAGCTATGTCTCCATTGTCCAACACACCAGACGCTCTTCTATCGCTCCTACCCCGTCCGTTCAAGCTCGGGCGCTCCCCGGACACCCTCGTCGCGACTTTTCGATCCTAGATGCTTTGCCCGCCGCTCTAATCACGTCTATCCCATAACGTACGCTCACCCGTTGTTCCAGCCGTGCTTACTAGAGCATGAGCACCACGTGTCCGTTCGAACACGGACGCTCGCTCGTCTCCCTCACCACGCCTATTGGCGAGCGTTCGTGCGGAATTGCGCCCACAACGTCTATTCGATCGCAAGCGCTCGCCTGGCGTCTTCGCACATCACGTCGATTCGAGCTCGAATAGTCGTCCGTCGGCCCGCCATGCCTACTCGAGCGCAAGCACTCATTTGTCTCCCTCATTTCATCCTTAGTTTTATTGATGTATTATGTGCATTCCATTTCTCTCATCTCCCTCGCACAACGTGCGTACTACCTACATAGAAATAGCGGGCTCTGCCACGCAGCGTGGCCCAGTTCAGCTTGTTTTCCCGTCACTCTACTGTCCTGCAACGCGATCACAAGCAAGGTTTCTGCCGACCTCAACGGCATTTCCAAGCGGAGACAAGCACGTAGAGAATCCAGCCTCGGTTGATTTCAGATGAGGTACTTACAGACCGCAGCTCGTAAGTATTTTGATGTACAACCTAAAGTGACAGCGAATGGCAGGTGCGAGTTGTTCGTAGGCGCAGAGGGAGAACATAACAGGTTTCGAAATCATCGTCTGCCGTGATATGACTGAAGTCAATCGCAATGGATTATATGTGTACACCCCATACGCATATCTGAAAGTTACTCTACTTTCATGACGCTCTCGATGCGCTTCTCTTGAACTCTCCTCTTGAGATCAACCCAGATCGGGAAGCCAAATAAAAAGGTGGCGGAAATATACGCGATCTATGCCAGAGGATGTGTGAGTGCAGCAAATGGAACTTCCCCTGAATTTCGGGCTCACCGTTGCAATCGGTCCCTTGACGTAGTGTCGGCAGAGATACCATGTGTAGAAACATTCCAGGCTATGTGCAGCCATAGTGATTTGAATAATATTCCTCATGGACGGTCGAAAACCAATCGTGCTCACGAGCGCACGCGCGGGGGTAAATAAGATGTCGACAGCGTCGGCTGGCACATATGGCAAGGAAGTTCCTTGTTGTGGCGCCCAACAAACATATGCCGCTCCGAGAAGACTGCACACGACGACAGCGACACCGGAGGGCAAGCGAAATGACGTTAACTTGGGAGATTTCAGCTGGCATCCAATGTCAAGTAAGCAAAAAACCCCAGACGGGTCGACACGGAGGAGTGATAGGTCGAACGCACCATCCCCAACGCTTCTTGTGCATCGGCTTTCATGGCAAGTAATCTCGGCTTCACGTCGTCGTAGCCAACTAGCGGTGGGTCAAACTTGACGAAGACGGACCCAACTCCGCCGCTCTTGAGTGAGTATGAGAGGTTCATGCCCTAACGCGCGAGGACGTGTGTTCTGAGAAAGGACCGCAGATACAGGTCAATTCACCTTGCAGTCGATAGACTTCATCTCAGCAGAGCTGACATTCCCGGAGATTTTGCCAAAGTGCTTGACGTATGCAACCAGTGTGTCGGGATGGTTCGTCATGTACATGCAGAGGAAGGTAGACTTGGATGCTACCGGGTCTGACATGTTTCTCGTTTGAAATGTAAGGAAAAATGTGAATATATAGCAGTGATGAGTGCGTGCAGTCGTTGCTAGTATGTTGAATAGGAGGGTCTCTTACTACAGGCGTTTACTAGTACAGCTACAGCAAAGTATCACGTGAAGCTCGATGTCAACTCTTTTACATAAGTACGATCTTTCCGACTCGGTCACGGTAACCACTGAAGACTGCTGTGTAGTTCCCGCTGAAAAATTTCATTCGAAACGCTAGTTTACCGCTTGATGCATTGAAAACTGACACAATACAGACCTGGAAGGACTTGGCCAAATAAAATCGACATTGTCTCAAAGCACAGAGTGATAAGTAGTCAACAACAGGATTTGACCGGTACTGAAGTTATTCGATGCGTGCGGTTCCTTGGCAAGTGTGGAGCGTTTTCTCCTACTTACTTCTTGCTTTCCATGGGGAGTTTGTCGGCGATATCAGGATTCCGGGTTATCCGGCTCGGCAATACGCCACCGCCGCTATTATACGTCTCGGTAGTGAACAAATTCTTTTTTTTCGTCGTTCGTCGAGAAGTTTGATGCTAAGTAGATGTCATGTGGAGCAACTTGTAAGGGAATAAGAAATAGACGAGCGCTGAGCGCTGAACTGCTAATCGGGGATGGGCTCCTTGTTCGTTTCGTCAGGAATTGAGGCAGTGAATGTTTACCTGGGCGCCCATCACAGTACCATAGCGCCGAGTGTTGATCTTTCTATTCCGGTCCTGCATGGCTTGTAGAGTGCGCAGGGCAGGGTCGTCAATCACGCGGCCAGTGGTGCCACATATCAGTCAAGAGCGATCGGGCGAGTAAAAGGCCGGTGGCGAAGGCGGGCGATATCAACCGACCGAACTTCGGGGTAGATGGATGTCCGAGCAGGTTCAGAGACGAGAACAGATGCTAGTGGCATTGGTGTCGCAACGTGAGCAGCTCCGATGGATACCTAATGGCATCGAGACTAGCCGCCTCTCATTTGCGTACCGCCGTTGCCAAACAACGCCGAGAGTCTCAGGCTTGGACCCTGCAGCCCGGGCGTTATGATTCATTCTTATCCATCAGCGAGACCTCGCTCGGCAGTGGTATTACCTGCTGTCACGAATCAAATTCATACGCAGATCATGGTCGGGTCTGTGCATGTGGCATTGTAAGCACAGCCTTACACCGTAACTTATGTCAGGAACCTATCATCCCATCAAGCTTCCGCATGGAATCAATCCGGACATGCATTACCCTTTACATAAGAATGTTACTTATATCTAAGTTCCACAAGTCGCATTTCCAGCGCCCCCTCCTCTCCGACAACCTACTTACACACTGATCCAGCCGCCATGCGCCGCGCTGCTACAGCTCCCGTCGACACCAGGACCCGAGCTATCATAGAGGCACCAATTTCTCCACTTCTCGCACGCCCAGTTCCCGCTCATGATCATCACTCGCATGCTGCGGGGATCTGCCCAGTCAGAGGGTCCGACCATGCTTTCTGCCCACCCCAGCCTGGCGACAAGAGATCGCCATGCCCCGCCCTGAACGCCCTCGCGAATCACGGCTTTCTGTGAGTTATCTTCGACGAAACATGTTTCATCATCGATTTTTCTCACATCGAACAGCCCGAGGGACGGCAAAGAGATCGGCCCATTCAAAATTTACCAGGCGCTCAGGGACGGATACCAGCTATCGATGGTCTTGGCCTTCTTCCTCGCCTTTGGCGGATGGGTCATCCTCGGACAGCTTCGCAAAGTCTCTCTTTGGGACTTGTCCCGTCACAACTGCATCGAGCACGACGCGTCCCTTTTCCATGTCGACGCGCACAGCAAGGAAGAGTACGCCCCGACCGCCGTCAGCAATTCCTTGATGAAGTCGGCTCTGTATCAAGGTGGGCGGTATATCTCTGGCCGCATGACCTTGCAGGACGTCGCCAACATCCGCGTCAAGCGGGAGGCGGCGCTCGAGAAACCGTTGCGGTGGTGGCAAGCGGAGATCGCACGGGGTGAGATGGCCGTCGCGATCGGTGTCTTGGGTGGCAAAGACGCGGACAAAAGCGGCCTTGACCTCGAAGTTCTCCGCTTATGGGTGACACAGGAGCGTCTACCAGACGGTTGGAAGCCAAACCACACCCAAGGTCTCTTCAAGACGGGTTCGATGGCCAAAGTCATCCGGGATCGTATGGAGGCGATGAAAAACGGTCAGATGACTAACATCCTGGATGACGAACCCACGCCTGTTCTTTCCCCCATTGGGTCAGTGTCGATGGGAGCATAAACTTCACGCTGGAGAGTTTCCCATCTAGTTATTCTTATTTTATTGACGACACGGACTCAACTTTGTTGACTTGATATATGCGGTTTTCCTTTCTCATCATACGGCACCTGGACGGCCTAAACTTGATCTAAACACATATGCGGGTTGCTCTGACTATGGTAGATGTCTAGTCGTCATCCTTGTACCCACACTGGTAGTGTTTTCCTGGCCAGGCCCAAAAGCTGGGGCCGGGCCTACATAGTCGGCCTGCACTGCAGGGGCCTAGGGCCTGGCCTGGGTTTCCGCCTGGCCGGGCCGAGCCCCTTTGGCTGTGGCTTTGGTGGGCATCGTGTAACCGCGAGCTACAAGGACGAGACAACGTCATGCGGCGACTATCGCGCGCTCTCGCCAGGACGAGACTGCGCAGTGGTCGCTGTGCGCCGTCGAACGTGTCCACGACGGCGTCGTGTCGTGTCGTTACGCTGTCGTCTTGTCGTGTCATCATTAGCGTAGCCTCGTCTCGTCGCGCCCACATTGAACACGGCGGGGGTAATGGACAAATGGTGAAGAGCGGCGGCGAGCGCCGGTGCTGCCACCGTGGCTATCATCGCGAGACGAGGGAGAGGCCGAGGACACAGTGGGTTTGGCGTCACCGTCATCGTTGCGAGACGAGGGAAAAGGCCAGGTGTCGCCGTCGCGAGAAGAGGAGGACGAGGTAAGGAGTAGAACGTGTCAGCATTGTCGAGGAAAAGAAAGCCTGCACGCCTTATAGTTAGGCTTGACGGCAAAATTAGTCGTCAAGCTTGGACTCGACGGTTCTCCCCTGGATGTCCTCTTTTAGACGGACTGGTCACGAGTCTAAGGCTCACTATCTGTTTGCTCGACTCCAGCAATGAGTCTTGTCCCAAATAAGCCCCCAGCCTTTGTACATGCCTCCCCCCTACGAGTTCCAGGGTGCGCGGGTCATCCTCGGCTATCTTATCGTTGATATTCCTGGTCGTTCAGGGACTTCCACATGGCAGAAGGTAGTGTGCGAGAAGTACATGGTAGGGGCATTGAACGAGCATTGGTGCTCGAGTAGACAAGGCCTCGAATCAATGGGCGGGCATTCAGGACGAGCGGTCGGACTCATGTACACGGTAGGGGCACTGGACGAGCGCCAGCGCTCGAGAAGATATGGAAAGAGGTGGTGAGTGACTACTAACACTCGAATTGACAATCTTTGTTGCTGGACGAGCGGTTAGGCTCGTATAGACATGGCAAGAGCGTGGCAGGGGGTGGTGAGCAAGTGGTGACACTCGAATCGACATGGCTGGTGCACCACTGGACGGGCGATGGTGCTCGATACGGTGAAGGCATCGCATACGAGAGCTTGGACCCTCACACTCTCAATCGCTGCGGCAAAGTCGGCGGGTAGCAGGAGGCAATGTGCGCAAGGACCGTGGTAAACATCTACCGTATAAGTTAAGTCCCTTAAGTCCAAAACGGGCGGATTCAAAGTCCGATAAGTCCCAAGTACGCCTCCTCGAATATACAAATCTTAATCACGTGAATACTTGGCGCCGTGATTCGCCGTCCCATACCGCCGAGGCGACGCGCAAAATACAACAGGAGCTAGCTCGAACTATCGCACCTTCGCGCAAGGATTCTGGTCCGCGTAGGAACTGATTCGTCTCTACCGAGCGACCTAGAAAAATTTGCTAAGCTCCAATGTGGACATAGAGAACGCGCTGATCGATCGGTAGGTCGACCGATCTCATCGTCTGGTTGACCGCGTACGCCGCGCGCGTATGGTCCAGACGACCAGACGCGTCCATCATCAGTCGATAAATCCTCGACGTTATCTTGTTCGTCTCGTCGTCTTCCACCGCCCACATCGTCCCGATCACAGAACGGAACCCGATGAGCTGCATCGCCGATGCGAGATGGATCATCTCGTCTGGGCTCTCCTCGTCTCCTACGGTCGTGTGGCACGCAGACAAATACGCGAACTCGGCGTCCTTGAGATTGCACCGGATGATCCTCTCGATCGAAAAGTCCCCGTCGCTTAGCGCGAACGCCGACAGAAAGGGCTTTTTGCCATTGACAAGACCGTGACAGGCAAAGTGCACCCATGCATTCTTTTCGAGCTCCTCGGCGACTCTTGAGATGCAAGCTTCCCCACCCTCGATGCGTGTGAAGGTGGCGGCGTCGTTGACGCACTGCTTAATGTTGGCTAGTTCAGAATCGATAGAGAAAAACTCGCTCTGCCCAGTAGCATTTGCTTGACCAATCCAGACGAAGCGCTTCATATCACTCACGGACGAACGGGGCCGTCTGGCGTGTATGAGCGCGCTCAAGGTAGCGGTGTAGGAGGAAATATACAGAGCCCCGAGATTCCGCTGACCCTTCCTATACGGACCGGCAGCGTGCAGAGGGAGGGTAGAAAACTCGTCGGTGGAACACCACCATATTCGGGACTGCAATGGACATGTGATCTGGAGGACTTGGACAATTGGAGAGACGACGCCGTCCCAGAGTTCACGTAACACACAGCCAAGCACTTTCGGTGCATCCGTCGTCGTTGCACGCCTAGTCATGCCATGGAGCGCCGAGGACAAGCGCTGGACATCTTGTTTAGTGATCGATAATGGGATATGAACCGGATCATGGTCCTCGAAGACGATGAGGGCATCGCAGCCATACTGGCTGGCGTTCACAATGATGACAGGCCCTTCACTGGCAGCATGCCGAAGATCCGAGAACAAGGAAGGCAGGAGGAAGCGAGAACAACCGGGCAAGTTGCGAATAGCAGTGACAACCCCTTGCATTGCGATGTTGTGTTGGCGTAATTGCTCAACCTCCTTCCAGGGTGGATAGGGGACCTTGCGAATGAGTGAAGATAAACGGGTGAACTCGCTAGCCAACGTTTTTCCAGCAGGACTGGATGCAATGACATCGTCAAGTGGGGAACGAAGGCAAGTGAGCTGGTTCCAAAATACACCCAGACCTTGCTCTAGGAGTTCGACCGCGCACTGCGGCGCACCATTACGAAGGCAGGCTGAGAATGCGTCCACTGCGATAGATGAGGTGTGCCTCTTCAGGACATCGAGATGCTGAGGCGGGGTAGGGAGAAGAGAGAGGTGTTCGACCAGTAATTGAAGATATGCTTCGTACGCATTAAGTGTTGAGTGATGCTTGTATATTTCCGCAGCGGATATCCATCCTCGGAGACGATGCAAGTCGCTTGCTAACCCCATCCGGGATATACATTCTGGCATAAAGAGACAAAGTATCTCCTCCAGATTGTTCGGATACCTGTATATTTCTGCAGCGGATATACAAGCTCGAGAGTCATGCAAGTCGCCTGCTAACCCCGTCCGGGATATATTTGAAGGGCCCGCATACAGAGCAGATATCTCCTGCAGATCGTTCTGTCACCATAACAATAAGAACTGAATACGGTATACAGGAATATGTACAAAATGCGACTCACTGTTGAGGAAGAATCATGACAGACTTGTAGGGACACGAAGTGAAGGTAGCGAGAGAAGCAATGATCTGCATAGCTACCCATCGATCGGACATGGTCAGGGTGGTCAGGCAGGCCACGCGCCAGCTCGAGAAGTTCTTCGTGGTCTAAGTCCTCGTCATCCTCACACTCAGGCTCGCCAAGCGACGATCCTTCTTTGTCGAGAGCAATGGCCTCCTCAAGGTCCTGCAACGACCGGAGTTGCTCGTAGCGAGTGGCGAGGTTGGCTGCGAGGTTTCTCAATGAATGGGAACGATAAAGGTGATCTTCAGGGAGAATAGAGAGTGATTCTCGGTCGAAGGCCATGGCCTCCGTGAGATCCTGTGACGCCCCGAGCTGATTGTAGCGGGTGGAGAGATCAGCTGCGAGGTCTGTCAGCGAATTGGCTCGATCAGGGTGTCCTTGCGGGCGAAGCGAGAGTGCTTCTCTGCCGAGGACGATGGCCTCCTCGAGATCCTCCATAACGCTAACCTTGTTGTAGCGAGTGCTGAGATAGTTGGCAAGATTTTTCAAATACTCGGAACGATTAGGGTGTCCTTGCGGACGAAGCGAGAGTGCTTCTCTGCCGAGGACGATGGCTTCCTCGAGATCCTCCATAACGTTAACCTCATCGTGGCGAGTGCTGAGATGTTTGGCGAGATTTTGCAAATACTCGGAACGATCAGGGTATCCTTGCGGGCAAAGCGAGAGTACTTCTCGGTCAAGGATAATGGCCTCATCTAGATCCTGCGACGTTCCTAAAACATTGCAGCGAGTGCCGAGATCAGCGGCAAGATTAGTCAAACACAAGGAATGATCAGGGTGTCCTTGCGGGCAAAGTGAGAGTGCTTCTCGGCCGAGGACAATGGCCTCCTCGAGATCCTCCACGATACAGACTTCGTGGTAGCGAGTGCTGAGATCAACAGCGAGATTAACCAAACATGAGCAACGATCAGGGTGTCCTTGCGGGTAAAGCGAGAGCGCTTCTCGGCCGAGGAAAATGGCCTCCTCGAGATCATCCATAACGTTAACCTCGTCGTGGCGGGTCCTGAGATGGTCGACGAGATTAGTCAAACACAAGGGACGATCTGGGTGTCCTTGCGGGCAAAGCGAGAGTACTTCTCGGTCAAGGTCAATGGCCTCATCTAGATCCTGCAACGTTCCTAAAATATTGCAGCGAGTGCAGAGAACAAGGGCAAGATTAGTCAAACACGAGGAATGATCAGGGTGTCCTTGCGGGCAAAGTGAGAGTGCTTCTCGACCGAGGGCAGTGGCCTCCTCGACATCCTCCACACTGCCGAGCTGGTGGTGGCGCTCGTGAAGATGAATTGCAAGCCAAGTCAATGACACGGGTCGCATGTGGTGACCAGGTCTGCATCGTTTCAATGCTTTGCGATCAAGCACGACCGCTTCGTCGATGTATGTGGCCGTGGCGCTGATTTCTTCATCGAACGCATCAACGAGTAAGTCCGCCCGTGAATGCATTTCTGAGACTGGCACGGGTCAGTTATCTCGTCTCCCACTAGTAAAGCCGTGAAAAATACTTTGTGAATCCATGCCGAATGACGCGGCTGTCCCCGCTTCTTCGAAGCTTCCTGAACGTCGCTATCTGTGTTCAAGGATGTTTGTCATTTATTAGTAACTTGCACGTCGAAAGATATATTTACTTTGTGATCCTACACTAGGTCGTCTCTCGCAATTTGACCTCGCGGTTGATGGCAACGCTGGAGCACCGCGCAAGCTTATGTACCTGGATCCGAGTTGAAACATTGACGTGCCAGCAAATCTGAAACATGTGTTTCACCTCAATCGCACTCTGCGTAACAGCCATTGCATATGTAGTCACGGTGCTGCCGGGACGTCGCGGCGGTGAGCTGTACCTCCAAGTTAGGTGTCTAAGCGAGCACTGACTCGGACCACTTCGTAATGCTACATAAAGGTGACCTCACCTCACTTCGCGGCGGCACTGACTCCTCGAACGACTGACGACGATAATCCAGGGTTCGAGCGAAAGCGAAACAACACCCTTTGACAACGAAATAAAAAAACTACATGTTCTAGTCGCGCCCAATCGGAAACCGCGGACGTACATCCAATCTCAACGCCGCCTCCCATTCCCCCAACTCCCCCATCGACGCCGGAAACACCTCCAAACCCCGACACGCCTCGCGTAGTCCCCGAACCGACTGACCAGCCACCGCCCATGAGACGCCCACACCGATCCAAGCAGCAGACGCACCTCCTGGTGCTCCCCGACCCAAGGTCTCCAACAACGCCCCAGCGAACTTTGCCTGTCCCCTCAGCAGGAATTCCCAGTCCTACCCAAAGGAAGCGAGCGGATCCACCTGCTGCACTGCTGTAACAAAAATTGGGATGCCGGATCGCAGCCCTCCCGATGTCCTTGTACTCGCCTGCAAACGCCCACTTGTATCTTCGCAGGCAATTGAGTCGCATCCGTTGCCACGACGGCACGAGGTCCTTGAGCGACACTTGCCATGCGGGTCAGATTCAGACACGCACCAACGCGCGCATCGAGCGGATACGAACGGAAAAGACAGCGCTCGAGAGCGCTTACACCGCCATCAACCATGTCGCCTGAAACACGTATTCCTCCAACGCAGATCGTTGCAGTACAGGCGCCAGCCCGTCCACCTGTGCGAGCTGCATCTTGATCACTTGCGCCGCGCACCTGTAGGAGAACACCCGCTCTTCGACAGAGTGCAGCGACAGCTGTGCCCCTGAAAAATGACTTCGCGAATCGTGCACCAACACGGCAGTGCACACCCTCTGCAGAGGGTCGGGTTCGGGCTGCCAAGGCCGTCAGACACACGCAGCGAGTACGACGACAGGCGCGTACCAAGGGTTCGACATGTTATAGAATCTCTGCGCACAGCGCACAGAGCGCGTGCCAGTCCTTCATGTGATATCTCCGTCCCCGCGCGGGGTTGTACCACAGCGCCTTGGCGTAGCCAAGTAAGAGCTAGCCCAATTTGAGCACGAAACACGACACGACACTTCACACGCACCTCTATGATCGAGCACCAGAGGAGATGCCGCTGGCCCTGTCCAACAGCGACCGACCATGTCGATAAACGAATCATAGGATATTCCACAGTTCTCTGCAAAGAACGAATCGACGTCGTATTTTTGCGCGTACTTGCTCAACACCGGTCCGTCCTCGAAGAGCGTCGACTGAAAACAGATCGCTCAGGCGAAGACCAACACACTCGAAGGGTTGTTCTACCTACCGGACATGCGGACTGGACAGGGGAAACCGTCGAACTGGTGTCGACGGACGAGAAAACCTCCCAACCTGTCAGTTCTGACAAGCCAGTCAAGGTGCTGAGCTGTTTGAGCGAGTCCAGAAACCTGAGCAGCTTGTTCCGCGTAGCGTCCCGCTCAGACACCCAGGTGACGTGGAGCGGTATGAACGAGACGAGCGAACTGGGGATCAAAGGCGCGAGGTGCCGGAGAGTCGAGTTCAGGCTCGGAGTGCGCCGTCCTTCGTATTTTCTGTATTAGTTGGCGCGCCGCATCGACGAGAGGCGGAATGCGGTGGTGTTCCTTGGACAGTTGCGCCGACAAGAGCACGGCGATCAGAGTTTGATGCGACGTCGGTCAACACACCCAACGACGCGCAGCGAGGGTAAAGTCCTTGGCGAGTCTGAGGCCATGTCTCAAGGTCGCCTGCTGCAGCCTCGGCGAACTTTTGGGTGACGTCGGGCACGTCGAGCACGAGATGGGGGCGAGACGGAGTTTCAAACACGCTTTGGATGAACCCATTCGGACGCGTCGGTGAACGTGCCCGCAGAGCAACGTTGGCGACGCGGGGGGTCGTCTTATCTGGCATACAGTCTACCGGTATTCTACACGTACGCCAGTCCAGATCGTCTGTGTCATAGTCTGACTCACAGCTAGGAAACTACCTGGGCGCATTGTCTAACTGGGTCAGGCTGCAGAAATCTGCGGCGCCGGACGACGTCCTGCTCTCTTCCATCGTCGGATGGCGCGCCTTGAGTCTTGACCCTGCCTCAAAATCCCGTTCGGCTGCGGTCTGCCAGACACGACATGCTCGCGGCGCTGCACACCACCGCCATCGACCCCGCACCTTCGATCCTCTTCCACCAAGACCACGTGAGGACGCCAATTTCTGCGCCGTCGCGCGCTCACATTTCGCAGAACCGACATCACACAGAATTGGGCTGGATTTTGAACTGCCTCACTTCCATGGGAAGACTGCGCCGGATGACAACATGGAAGGTTAGGTTTGCGACGAACCGACATGATACCTCGATCTTGCTCACATTTCAAGTCGCGGCTGGCGGCATCGAGGAACGCGAGTTCGGAAGACGACGTCGACAAGTCGTTGCTCAACGTTCAACGCCGGGCTGTTCGCTTATCCGGTCCTTCAAGCCGCCTATAGGTGAGCGACTGACACCGATGGTCGACCTGCACTCAACGAGGTAGGGCAACCCACGTGCCTGTAGGGGAGGATCAGCGCCAACACATAGAGCTCACCCCGAGATCTCGCAGACGTGTTCACACGTTTTGCAAGCATGGCCCGTCGCCGCTCTTTCCGTTGCCCAAATACGTCGACAATCGGTCTCTTTCGGCATGACGTGGCGCCGCGCTTACCCCCCGACAGCTCCGTCGAAACGCATCTTGTCCCGCAATGATCCAACGTCCAAGATGTCAAAATCTTCGCCGGATGCGGCGTCACGCATTCTCTTGACGGACTTGTCATCTCAGGTCAAGGCCAAGATTTGCGGGGGGGGGGGGGGGGCACGGATTCGATCCAGGGCATCACCTATGATCCCGTGTCTCGTCCGGGCACGTCGAATCTCCTCGTCATTCTCGCTGCGCGCACCGATAGTGACGTCGTTCGACTCGCGCAGCGACACGAAAACAAGGGCCACGGACATTTGAAGAGCGACGTGACCGACGCCGTGGAAGAGACGCTCAAGGGCCCTCGAGCCGAGATCGAGCGCATTTGCCACGAACAGACCTTTCTCGAGGACGTCGCGCGGACAGGCGCTTCACAGGCGATGGAGTATTCGAGTGCGACGATGGACGAGGTCCGTAGACGAGTCGGCCTGTGCTAGTAGACTGTTGTCTGTTGTTCACCAAGGAGACTCTGGACGGAACGAGTACCGAGGGTGTTGTCGAGGGAGCAGGAGCGCAGAGTGGTCGAATTCCTCGAGTATTCGTTCCGACAGGACGTCGATAGCTCGTTCAAGAAACGATGCACCGCATCACACAGATACGGATGATGACTAATCTGAACCAGCTTCGATGGAGACCCCGCCAGGAGTCCAAAAAGTAGTTCTCATTACTGGATGTTCCAGAGGAGGAATAGGGTTTGCTTTGTACGTGCACTTTGTCCTCCTGACTGTCAATGGCCAACCAGTCTACGATGCAGAAGCGAGGAGTTCGCTGCACGCGGATGTATTGTGTATGCGACCTCTCGAAGGCTTGAGAGCATGGAGGGGTTCCAGAACTCGAACATTAGAAGACACGTTTTAGACGTGACTAACGGAGATGACATCGAACGCACGGTACAAACTATCCTCACAGAAACAGGCAAAATCGACATCCTCGTGAACAACGCAGGTGCCTTGGCTATTGGTGAGTTCTAATTTGATGCAACTCACCCCGGCTATATTCTTAGTCTTCTCATCCGCGGCGTAGGCCCCGTAGCTGAAGCCACTATCGATGAAATGCGAAAGGCTTTCGAATTGAATACCTTTGCTGCTTTGCGCGTATCGAACGCAGTAATCCCTTCCATGTTCAAGTGCAGGGAAGGCTTGATCGTCAACATTGGCTCTATCGTGGGTCTGGTGTGAGCACTGCGTGGTACTCGAGTCGCGTCACGGTTAACCCGTCTTGCAGGACGACGCCATGGAATACTCTTTACTGTGCCGCCAAGGCTGCACTTCACTCCATCACTGAAGGCCTCGCATTGGAGTGCAAGCCGTTCGGCGTCAAAGTCATGCTTGTCGCTCCGGGAGGTGTCGCCTCGAACATCTCAAAGAACCAAGCGGCGACTTTGTCATTGCCGTCCACGACGATGTACAAGGATTTCGAACCCAAAATAATCCAGCGGATGAACTCCAGCCAGGGTCAAGGATGTATGGCAAGGAATGAGTTCGCCCGGCAGGTAGTAGCACGAGTGCTGAGTGCGAGCCCGCCGCCGTATATGACGTTAGGCCAGAACTCTACCTTGTTTTACTTCCTCCAATGGCTACCACGACAATATGTCCTTGATTGGATGTACAAAGCTCTCATTGGCTAGTATCCGCCCCGAAATATCTATTATCCTCTTGAGGGGCTTGACGCCTTCTCACTGCAGAACATGGTCACTGTCATCATTTGTTGACTGTATCCTTGTGACGCTGCTGCGATACTTAGAGCGTTCAGTTAGCATGCAATTTCGTGCAGTTCACCTGCTGAAATACCATATCCGAGTAGCAGTTGCTCAGCTTTTGCTGGCTTTGCATGTTCGCAACCTAGGTGCGTGGGTGCAACTCGGTAAGAACACGGCTAGTTTGACAGGCGTAACATGTTTCTGATTGATCACTGGGTTCGCTTCGGCGTTCATAGGGAGGCAGTGTCAAACTTTCCGCGCCAATCAACAAAAGAAGGCTCCGGGAGCTTCCATAATGGTCTGCTGACCATACGAACATCGGGCTTACTCCATGCAGGCCGATCAGTGACAAAGATCATTCCAAAGCAAGTGATCCATTGTCGTAATGCCGTGGGGAGCTGCGATTGCTGAAGAGGGGTGTTTCTTGATGGATAGTGCAATTTGTATTGTGCAAGCTTGCCGTTTGGGGTGTATTCGATGCGAGATGAAGACTGGGAGGGGAACATGTCCCTTGCCATGCTTTCAGTGCATTTGTCTCTGCATCGTGGACCTATCGCAGTTAGGGGCACACGAAAACAGGGCACATCGGTGGATCTGGGTGTCAGGTACAAAGTATCTTTCTTGATGTGGCCAACGTCCTGCTTGGTCATAAGTGACAATGGCATATAAAAGAGGGGCTAGTGAGCAGCTGAAATCCAGAACTTCAAACTACTAAGCCATCTCGCCGTGCTCACGATTTCCTCTATGTCCTCCAAAACCCAAGTATTTTTCACAGGCGCGACTGGTGTGGCTCCACTCACCGCGGTAGTTATTCATATCTGAGCTGCGTCTCTTCACGCCAGGTTACCTCGGTGGCTGCGTGATCGATCGGCTTCTCAAGCACAACACCTTTGCGACCTCTGAGATCACTGCTCTCGTTCGTACGACTCAGAAAGCTTCTGCTTTGCAGTCCATCGGAATCAAGACTGTCTTGGGATCCTATGACAGTATCAAACTTCTCGAGGAGCAGGCTTCTCAGAGCGACGTCATATTCTCAATCGTGCGTGTGACTTTCGAGCTGAAATGAATGACTAAATCCCGACGCGTTTTGCGGTCACTTCTTCCCATAGGCGGATTCTGACAACGCGGAAGCAAACGATGCAATTTTAAGAGGCCTGAAGAAGAGGTACGAGGCGACTAGCAAACCACCTATTTTGATTCATACCGTGAGTGTTGTTACTCCACGAAAGCTACGTTATTTACATGTGTGTGTATTTTAGACTGGAAGCGGTGCGCAGCTCTTTGAAGCATTCGTTTTTATTGCCCTAATGTTCCTTGTTAGCGATTGTCATGGACAGCGCTCAAGGGACCCCTCCGACTGACACGGTCTGGGAAGATGTTGATGTGGCCAGACTTGAGACTATACGCGACACCGCGCTTCACAGGAACGTCGATGCTCCAATTCTCGCCGCTGATAAGGAAGGTGAGTCTTTTACTCCACCAGAATAGTTAGCGCTAGACACATTTACTTACCTGTGACGACAAGGATACGTGAAGGCCTACTTGGTCTGCCCTCCAACGATCTATGGCACGCCCTCTGGAAAGTTGGTAGAACAGGGTATTCAGAACACGCGCTCTATTCAGGTCCCGATGGCCGTTGCATGTAGTGTCGCCAGAAAGCGAGCCGGCTACGTCGGCGAGGGACTGAATGTGTGGCCCCTCGTCGAGGTCAACGAATGTACGTCTTACCATTTTCCCTGATTTGGAACTGAGTGACTGACCTGCGTCGGTTCTTGGTAGGTGCGGATGTCTACACCATCCTTTACGACGCCATTCTGCAAGGCAAAGCAACACACGGTCGCGAGGGCACTTACTTCATAGAGAACGGTAATTACACGTTCAAAGACGTCTCAGCCAAGATCGGAGAAGCACTCGTTGAGTTAGGCGCGAGCGACACAGATGAACCGAACCAATTTGATTCGGAGGATTTCAAGAGGTTCCCATTCGTATGTCTCGATGCTGAAGTGCTCGATTTGGAATTGCTGATCAGATGATTTGCGTTATAATTAGCTTGGTCTTCTTGGAACCAACTGCTTGATCAAAGCGGTTCGAGTGCGCCAACTTGGCTGGAAGCCAAAGCTCTCCACCCCAGAGTTCTTGAGCAGCATCAAGGTAGACGTCCAGATGCAACTGAAAGTGAAGGCCTGAAGTCTGAGAGGTTTTGACTAAACGTGTCTTGGTATCTCTGTACCTGTAAGCTAGATGAAGAACATCAGAATAACAATGGCATCGGCTACGTTGTTACTGAAATACCCACGAAACGTCGTGTATATTACTGGAGAATCCAGACTCTTCAGACCACCTGTGAACAGGCGCAAAATGTGATGCAGACTCACTATTTCACCAGGTAACTGCTTGCATATGAGATGCGTTGACTCTGATTGGTACTCTGAGACACCTGTTTCATCATCGTTGCGCCACAGAAAGATATATGCATCGACTGGCATTTTAGTGTCCTCCGCATGCGGCCTGCCTACATACCTTGCGCACTGGGGTCCACCGTGTCTGAGGAATTATCGTACATGGTACACGACTAAGAAGAAAAGCAAAGGTCTCCGGGAGGATCGAAAGCGAATCATGAAGGCCGTGAATACAAGCATCCCCAGCGTCTCTCGGCGAAAGTCGCGTAGATTTGCGCCAATGAAGTGGCGATAACGCACAACCATGGCTTTCAAGCGAATAACTGCGAGTGAAGCTGTCGACGGTCATGGTTTGCGACTTCGCCACATTGAGACAGAGCAGGAGCCGTTTCCGACCGTCGTCATACGCTGTAGAGCGGTCTGGCAGCATGATGTGGCGCCGCGAGTCTTTATCGATTCTCCGAATTCATCCCGCAACCTCCGGAGGAATTATTTCAATCCCAGGTAATTCCGGAAGTAATTTTTTTTGGCGTCGGTCAACTTGGGACACATGCAGGCAACCACTCGGACCTATGTAGTATAATTCCGGTTAGGTCTTGCCTTGGTGATTGACGAAATGCAGCGCGGCCGAGGTCGAGCAACAAGTAAGTCAAAATTCACGCGCGGCCAACTCGTGTGAAATTGACAGTAAGCCGCGACGTTTCAGAAACATGACAACAGACACTGCATGACAATGACTCACGACCTCCGTCTTACGTAAGTCACTCAGCCCGAGTGCCATCAGATGACCCCGCACTTGTCAAGTGGTTGTTTCCACATCAATATTCCTCAAACCGCAAGTTTGAAGTTGCACACTTATGATAGCAGAGATTCCTTTCCCTTTACTCTCTTCTCTCCTTCGGAGACTCTTCTGAATCGTAGTACTGCCGCGAGCTCGGCTGCTTCGGTGGCTTTATTACTTTATGTAAGGACCCGTCAGGAACGAGGTCCTAGTTGCAGCCTGGGGTGCGAATTATTACGGGCCAACTGAGCTCAACCCGCCCATCCAAAGCGCAGAAAGCACCGAATCATAAAGCATACTTTATCACATCCACATGCTTAGTGGATTCCGAGTCGTGCAGTACCACTAAACCTGCATACAAGTTCAGACTTCCTTCCTTGACATGTTCTACTCATCTTAGCGAAGACGGCTTTAACAGGATGAAGCAAGTTACATGACTCATTAGTCGACACTTGTGCACAACTATCCTGAAAAAATTCCAGCGAAATGTCAGACAGCTTGTTTCGCAATCATGATGGATAATTGGGAAACTCTTACACAGTGGGCGTGGCCTGCCGGGGGCG